>VMDO01014415.1:0-54700 GCA_007922755.1 Pedetes capensis | reverse complement strand
AAAAAGAATTGATGCTTTTGAATTGTGGTGCTGGAGACGTCTATTGAATATACCATGGACTGCCAAAAGAACCAACAGATCTGTCCTAGAAGAAGTACAACCAGAGTGCTCCTTGGAAGCAAAAATGGCCAGACTGCGTCTTACATATTTCGGACATGTAGTCAGGAGAGAACAATCCCTGGAGAAGGACATCATGTTTAGGAGAGTGGCAGGTCAACGCCAAAGAGGAAAACCCTCCACCAGATGGACTGACACAGTGTCTGCAACCATGGGCTTAAACATAAATAAGATGGTTTGCCTGGCACAGAATCCGCAGGTGTTTTGATCTGCTGTACATAGGGTCGCTATGAGTCGGACTCGACTCGACGGCACCTAACAACAACAACAACAGGCTCTGCTAAGCCAGAAGCAGGATGCTCTACATGCAATCTCAGTCGAGGAGGAGGAGCACCTGCAGAGGCCAGAGTGGTGGGTGTTCAGCTCCCCAGGTATGTGTTCCATGAGGTGACAAAGTGGAAGCCTCCACCCCGCACAGTGCTTATAAGAATGGGAAGGCTTCCTGACACAAGTCACATCTGATCTGCATCTCAGAGAGCAGGAGCCAGTGTTTGGGTAGCAAAGGGAGCAGAAAAGAGTATGTGGAGAGGTAGGAGAGTGGAAGTGGAGAGATTCAATTAATCTGATAAGTGGGTAGGAGATTAAAGAAGCAAACAGGATAAATATGATATATAAACCAAGATAGAGGAAATAATTTAAAATCTCAGTAATCAGGCACCACAGTGCATCACACGCAAGTGTTTCCCAGTTATACAGCACAAAGCTGATTGCTGTGGCCTTATCTGGAATCAAAGACTGGGCTGCATAAGATGGGTCAGGGTACAGTGGAGTCTAATACGTCATTCATTATTGTTAAAAAGCAACTCCTAGAAAACTAGCAGTGGAAGGGAATTTCCCTAAACTAATAAAAGTGTCTATAAAAGCCCTACAGCAAACAACATACTCAAAGATGAAAAATTGAAGGGATTCTCTTTAAGGTCAGGAGCAAGACCAGATGCTTCCTGAACTTACTCGACCTTCTGTTGGAAGTCATTGGCCACAGGATTAGACAAGAATCATACTGAGTTTCAAGAACTGAGAAGGAAGAAATAAAATTGACAAAATTCACAGTTTTAAAATAAATTAAAAAATTTAATAAGTCTTTTGCCTGCAGCTGTAGGCCTGTGGCATCCGATGCTGTCAGATCTCGGAAGCTAAGCAGGGTTGGGCCTGGGTAGTATTTGGATGGGAGACTGCCTGGGAACACCAGATGCTGTAGGCTTGGGAGAAGGACCCAGCAACCCGCTCCCAAAAATCAATCTGCCATTGAAAACCCTATGAACAGCAGAGAAGCACTGACAATAGTGTTTCGCCTATTTCACGTAGGGTCATTATGAGTTGGATACCGACTCGACGGCACCTAACAACAACAATAAGTCTTTAGCAAGGCCTATGGGTTTAAAATACAAAAGTTAAGGCATTTCTTTATATGAGCAGCACAACACAATACAAACAAATAAACAAACAAAAAATCAGCCAAAAAGAAAAACAGAAAATAAAAGTTTAAGTATGCAATTATAGTCCCAACGTAAAATACAAAGTACGAAGGAGTAAACTTTTGACAATGGCATACACACATTTTTGTAACAAATTGAAAACTTTATTGAAATACATTAAGAAGACCAAAATAAATAGACACTGCAGGTTTATGTTCAGAAAGTATTCTTATTGGAAAAATGTCAACTTCCTCCAAATTGATCAATGTAATTCCAATCTATACTTCAATATATATTTATATTTAAATTTATGTTATTTATATTTTGTGGAGTATGTCAGGAAGTTGTGAAAATTTCCTGGAAGTGTGAGTTGGTTGTGTTTTTTGGGAAGCAGGTGCCACACTGGAGGTAGAGGTACAAGACTTTCATTGGGCTTAATGTCTGAAAGATAAAAGGGTAAGGGAGCAGGAAGAGGCAGCAGCAGCCTTCAGACTGCCAGGTTGATCTGACCCAGTGAAAGGAGAAGAGGAAGAAAGGAGGATTCTTCTGGAAGCACCTCAGTCCCCATTAGTTCTGTGGCGAGCTTTGGTAAATGAGCCCCACTTACACCCAAGCCACACGTGGCTTCACTATGCCCAGTCACCAGCAGGGGCTTGTCTGTTGAGTGTGTGGCCTCGGGTTTAAAGCCAAAACCGGATGTGGAGGCAACTTTCCCTGGAGCTGCCCGGTGACTGCACTTCCAGGGCAGGTTCTCACTGTGAAGGGAGATCTCGATAGTGCGCTTTACAGCTGCCACAGAGGCGAGGGTCAAAACCAGTTAAGATGCGCTTGATGAAGACCTGCCACGCAGGTGGGATGGATTGCCAGATTTGTCATAATAAGGCTAGTGCAGTTAAGATACTGTAGATACATAGATACTGTGAAAGGTCAGAGTGTGGCCAGGGTCGTCAGTAGTAAAAGAATTTACTGGCACTCAGAATGGAGTAAAAAAGTTGATTAGTATATTGCAGGAGAGCAGCAGGCAGAAGCAATGAGAGACAAGTTCGTTGCTCTGTCCTGGGTAATGGGCTGCTGGTGTTTATAAGGGTTTTCTGGGGAGTCTGTAGCTGGCTGGAAACAGTTCACTTTTGGAACAGTTTGATGGTTTAGTCTAATTAACTTTGTTTTGGAGAGTCTTATCTCAGCCACCTCCTCCTTGGAGCCTGTGGTTGCAGTGACAAGACCTGCTCTCGGAAAGTGTCTGTGTCTGTCGTGTCATCCCCTATGGCACCCCTCAGAGGGAGCTCCCCCTCACACACAGATAGTTAGGCAGGTCAATGGAGCAAGCCAGGGAGGAACCTATTACTACTGAGCATGAAGAAAGGAGGCCGAGTGTATGCACGGGAGTAGGACCGTTATTTATCTGGATGGAAGGAAACGGAAATGAATCCTTTATCTCAGAGAGGAAAATCAGTTCCAGATGGTTTACGTGCTTAATGTGAATGGCAAAATTTACAGCTTGTGGAAGAGTCTATAGGAGATGCCTTTATGATCTTGAAGTAGGAAGAATTTCTTAAGACACAAAAGGCACAAGTCATGAGATAAAATGTTGATAAATTCAGATACTTTAAAATTGAAAACTTTCGTTCCTCAAGATATGCCATAAACAAAGTGAAAAGGGAAACCATAAGCCAAAAGGGCATATCTTTATTTATTGAGAAGATATTTTAAATATATATCTGTATATATGTATCTATACAGATATAGATAATGTACTATTATTTATGATATGTTTTTAAAGATTCTTGTGAACCAACATGTTGTTAGGTGCCATCAAGTTGAGTCCAATTCATGAGAAAAGCGGAATGATTCCAGTGGGTAAATGGCCTAAAGACACATAGTAATTTCACGGGAGAAGCATAAATGGCCAATACATAGGGAGAAAAGATGCTTAGTTTCATTAATAATAAAAGAAATACTAATTAAAATAGGAGATAACTTTTCACAGCTATTATATCTACAAACAAAATTTCGACAATACATCTTGTTGAGAAGAATACAGAGTTATAGGAAACTTCCAGACTGGCGGTGGGAATGCGCATTGCATGATCACTCTGGAAAACACATTAATGGTGTTTATAAAAGTTGAAGGTCACATGTCCTGTGACTCTCAGTTACCCTCCTAAGTGTATCTCCTTTGGCAGTGGTCTCCAGAATGTAGTGCATGTACCTCCTGGGACTTCATGAAGATTTTCTATGGGGTACATAAGCCCAGGTAGTTTTAAGTTTAAGAATCAATTTTTAGATCTCCAATATTTATACTTACTCTTTTCTAAAATTGCTCAATGTGGCAACATGTTTCGTATAAAAACATCCTGTTGGTTCTTCCCACCTCCTCTTTTGCTATCACTCTCACCCAGTTATAAAAGTCAAGGCTGTCTTCTCCCACACAGTTTCTTACTCTGGTGTGTTGTTCTGGAGTGGAAAAAACATTAAGGCACCAAGGAGGCAAGGTAAGATATTGTTGCTCTGAAAACCCTCTTTAATAAACATACCATAAACTGAGCATAGAGCTTTTTTATTACCTTGGCCTTGTCAATTTTTATGTTAAGAAAAAGCCTTGTTAGAAATATGATATTTTGGTTCACAGTAGGATCTTCTAAACCCAGCATCAGTGATAACAGTTTTTGGTTAACAATCTTATCTCTTGAAATCCATCTTAAACAAAATGTATCACTTCTGTGAATATCAGAGATAGCAGTGCTTTATTTCACTCAGGTAACACATTTAGGGCAAGGCTTCATTTCTATCACTATCCACATGCCCATCCATCTGTCTGTGCATCCATCCATTCATCAAATCACCCATCCATCCACCCACCCACTTACCCATTCTTCCATCTAGCCACTCATCCACCCACTCACTCATCTATCCTTCCTCCCATCCGTCCACTCACTCACCTACCCACCCTCCTACTTATTGATCCATTTATCCATTTGCCTATCCACTACTTGATCCTTCTATCTATCCATCCATCTACCCATCTACCTATTACCAATCTTAGAATTATAATTTAAAAAGGGAAATTTTCATCATGGCTTCATAGTAAAACATTTATTTAATTTAAGAAGTTAAGCCTTGTTTTTCTGATAGAATGTACATTTGGGGCTAGGAAGGTAGCTCAGTGGTAGGGCACTTGCCTAGCATGTACAAAATCCTGGATTTGATCCCCAGCACCACAGGGAAAAAACAAATACACTTGGCTTGACTGATTGGTTAGAAATAAGGATTAGTCACTATTGGGAATTTACCCAAAGGGAGATGAGTCATCATACCACAGTGACACCTGCATCTCCATGTTCAATGCAGCGCTTTTCACAATAGCAAAGATATGGAATCAACCAAAGTGCCCTTCAACAGAAGAATGGATAAAAAAACTATGGTATATATACACAGTGGAATACTATTCAGCAATCAAGAAAAATGAAATAGGATCATTCGCAGCAAAATGGATGGAATTAGAGAAAATTATTTTAAGTGAACGAACACAAGCTCAGAAAGAGAAACAACACATGTTCTCACTCATATGAGGGAGCTGACTCAAAATTACAAGAAGGAAAAATCCTACTCAAAGGTCAGATCACATTAAAAGGCGGGGAGGGAAGATAAGAATGAGGTCAATATAAATGGACTAAAAATCGCATGTAATTGTTCTAACGAGATAGAAACAAAGACCACTACAGGAAAAGTTTCTATCTTAAACAGAAATGGAACCCAAGGACATATAGAAAAATACTATATAGTAAAAGATAGAGAAGACTTAGATGGGAAACTTAGATAGGAAGGGGGGAGGGGGGAAACACAGAGGAGGGTAAGGGGTAACCTATATGAATAATGCTTATCAAATTGCATATATGAAAATTGTCACAACGAAAAGCATGTCAAAATGAATCACATTATGATGTACATTAAAAATTTCTAATAAAAAAAAGAAGAAGAAAGAAGGATTAGTTTTGCCTGTTCAGCTGCAGTCTGGGTGTTATACACAGGTCAAGTGACCTATATCCTCATTTCTTAGGTTCATATGAAAAATGTTTTAAAAACACATAAGAGAAAAAGCATTTTATCAGCAATGTTGTATCTGCAAAATTTGATGAAACTAAGCAGTATTTCATTTTCCTAACTCCAAGATATCAAGTCATGTAAGGTGCCTATAAGTGAAGAAGTTGCAGGTATAATGAATAGTTATTTGATACATAGTTCTGGAATTGATATAAGATAAAACTTCTTTGCTATCATTCTCAGAAACTAAACAGAAAAAATAATTCAAGTGATTGAAAAATCTTTTTGCAAGTTAAATAGTTTCCAATTCCTTACTTACAACCAAATTGCAAGAAGACCTAATCATGTTGTCAACTGACCAATCATTTTAAATAATTTTAAAAAATAGTAGAACTTTTTGCACAAAATTTAGAGAAAATTCAGAGTCGAGTGACTTTTCTATGGCAATATTCTTTCCATCACCAGGTTTAACACTGAAAGGAATGTTTAGCAGTTCTCTAGACTTTCCACTTTCTAGGTCCCAAAACAGTATTGCCTGCTGATTTCTCCCACAGTTCCATTCTCTCCTTTACATCCCTTCTCCATCTAGAAGATAGAATCTCATTTGGGGACAGGAACTGGGGGAAGAAGTTGCCAGACACTAATAGCTTTATATTTGCATTTACATTATCACAAGGTGCTACCATATTTACAGCATGACAAATATTAGTCTTTGCAACTATTTGAGCTTTGATTAAAAAACCCTTAGAGGTCGACTTAAAGTACTTGGGGAAATATTTATCTTTTCAAAAACTGCTTAGCAGATACTCTGGAAAAAAATAATTTGAGGAGTATCACCCTAGGAAATCCTTGCACATATGCAATAGGGCCCATATAAGAAAGTTGTTGCTGTTATTAGGTGCTTTCAAGGTGAGTCTGACTCATGGCGATCCTCATAGGGTTTTCAATGGTTGATTGTTTTGGGGTTGTTTATTTCAGGAGTGGACTGCCACATCCTTCTCCCATTTTAGTGATCCTGGAGATTGAAACTGGGTCCTCAGAGTGCAGAGCAAGTGCTCTATGGATGGAGCTAAACCCCAGACCATTATAATATATATATTTATATATAATATATATATAATATATATTATATATAATATATGTTATACATTATATAATAATAATATATATATATTGCCTGCCTGCAGCCGTAGCCCTGTGGCATCCGATGCCCTCAGATCTCAGAAGCTAAGCAGGGTCGGGCCTGGTTAGTACTTGGATGGGAGACTGCCTGGGAACACGAGAAACTGTAGGCTTGGGAGAAGGACCTGGCAACCCCCTCCCAAAAATCAGTCTGCCATTGAAAACCCTATGAACAGCAGATAAGCACTGACAATAGTGTTTCCCCTGTTGTACAGAGGGTCGCTATGAGTCGGATACTGACTCGACAGCACCTAACAACAACAACAACAACAACAACAACAACAACTATATATATATATATATATATATATATATATATATATATATATATATACTTCATGATGGCGAAATGCAGAATATAATCAAATGCTCATTCACAATAGAGCTGAAGAAAATGTATGATGACTTCAAAGGGTGGAATCCCATACAGCAACTGAATTCAAGAAATGAAAGTTATATTTGTCATTTGGATTCTCAAAGTTGAGCAAGCTACAAAAGGATACATACAATATGACATCTTTCATCCAAAGTTCAAAAACAGGCAAAATATAACATTATATTGTTTGGGGATAAACATAAAAAAATCATAAACAACAGAAAATGAATGATGGACATAAAGTTGGGGAGGGACTTTCTTACATAGAGAGATTTAGAGGGTGGTGTAATTCACTGGACACACGTAGGGTGCTTCACTGGCTGCAACAATGTTCTATTGCTAAACTGCAAGAGGGAGACTATTTTTCTGCTATTATTTAAAAATCATAAATGTAAATCATAAAAATCATAAATATGTGATGATATTATGTATACAACTCTATATAAGTTTATATATAGTCTATATATAACTATATGTGATACATAACTATATAGAAGAGAGAAGGACCTGGCAGACCACTCCAGAAACAAGTAACCGCTGAAAACTCTTTGAATAGCAGAGTAGTACTATCAAATATTGTTGTTGTTGTTAGGTGCCATCGAGTTGTGTCTGACTCATGGAGACCCTCATAGGGTTTTCATGGCTGATTGTTTCGGGATTGCCTTGGGAGTGGATTACCACGTCCTTCTCACATTTTTGCAGTGCTGGAAATTGAATTTGGCACCTCAGAGACTGCAGAGTGGCACTCTACCAATTGAACTCAATCCCAGCACCATTATCAAATATGTTGTTGTTGTTGTTGTTAGGTGCCATCGAGTCATGTCCAACTCATAGCGACCCTCATAGGGTTTTCAATGGTAGATTGTTTCAGGATTGCCTTGGGAGTGGGTTGCCAAGTCCTTCTCCCATTTTTGTTGTACTGGGAATCAAACTTGAGACCTCAGAAACTGCAGAGCGGCGCTCTACCAACTGAGCTAAATCCCAGCCCACTATCAAATATAGTGCTGAAAAATGAGGCTCCCAGGCTTGAAGACATTAAAAAATGACTGGGGAAGAGTTGCCTCCTCAAAGTAAAGTCGACTTTAATGTTGGAAATGGAGTAAAGCCTCTGGGGCCTCCTATTGCTGATGTGGCATGACTTAAAATGAGAAGAAACACAATGACTGCAACAGTGGGTTCAAACATAGAAAGATTGTGTGCATGGCACAGTGTTGGGTAGTGTTCTGTTCTGTTGTGCAAGGAGTTGCCATGAGTCAGACCTGATTCTATATAAGTTTATAAGTTTATATATAGCCTATATATAACTATCTATGAGTTGGATATATAATTACATTTGTTTATATATAAGCTATACTTTGATATGTAAGTTATTTTGTAATTTAGATGGAATAGAAAGGGAAGCCTAGAAGTGTCAAGCTAGGCTCAAATACAAATGTCAAGGGACGCAAGTGGGAAATGGGTTGAGCAAGAAGCAGCTCAAACCCTGATCCCAGGCTCCTGCAGATTGTGATCCTTTGATTTTCTGGCGGGCCTGTTCTTGCCCTCTTCCCTCAGGAGTCACCATGCTGCATGGAAGCAGAGATCAGAGGGTGACATATTCTTGCTCTACATGATCTTCCTATTTTGAAACGCAGTCCTTTTTGGCAGCTGGGCACAGAGAAAAATCATTGTTAAGGAAAGAGGCTGGCAGGAGAGAGGCAGGTCATCAGCCTCCAACCTCAATGGGGAACTATAGTGTTTACCAGGAGCCAAACTGGAAACTGAGGCAAAAATTGTGTTAGTGAGGCTATAGACTTGTTGGATTCGAAGACTGACAGTGATAAGGAAATAATTTCATGATGTTAAGGAACAGCAAGTAAGACTTTATTCAGGACCATCGTCATAGGTCCAGAGATGGTGGCAATAAAATTTTGCAGTGGGAGAGAGAAATGGGGCTGAACTCCAAATATGGCATGGGCAGATGAGAATGTATACTCAAGGAGCAGGGTGGAGTGGGGAGTCAGTGGGGAGGAAATAACTGTGAGGAACCATCAGTGACAAGGAAGATCCTGGCTAAACTAATCTAACAGGATTCTTGATGCCATAAGGCCAGGGTTATGAAATATCCCCTGGAGTAGCGGGGGGTGAAGAATCTGATCAGTATGGTGGGTGAGGGACGATCATCAGACTGACTTAGCACAGTTCTTTGCTAATTCTGGACTTCACCAGGAAGTGGATATATGGGCCTGGGAGGAGGTTTTCAGGGGCTTAGCTAAAGTGTGGCTAAGCAAGGCATCCCTGTTAATAGCAAGAGCAATTCCAGACACTGACAACCCAGAGCTTGAGTTTCCCAACATGCAGTGTCCCTTGTTTAGAGCCTGGTTGATGCCTTGGCTGTCAGCATGGACTCTGGGCTTTTGAATTAGCCTGTCCTTGCATACTCACAGTCTCCTAGGTCCATTCTTAGGGACACCTTGGACTCATTTCTTTGGGTTCCAGAGTTCCTTCTGCTTTTGTCTTGCTGGTATTCAGTGGACACATGGGCTTGCAACCAGTGTCTTTTCCCCTGATTCTATTCCTTGACCTTCATATCTGACTAAGACCCTAGCTTAACCTTATCCTTGCCTAGAATTGGGACTCTGGGAGTGTCATTCCATTTCTTCCTCCATACATGAGCTCCACCTGGAGACTAAAGGGTAGTGCTAACTTATTGCAATGGGCAGGTGGGTATAGAGAAAAATCACTGTTAAGGAAAGAGGCTGGCAGGAGGGAGGCACCTCAGTGGGGAACTATAATGCTTATCAGGAGTCAAACTGGAAACTGAGTCAGATGTTGTGTTAGTGATGCAGCAGATTTGTTGGATTCCAAGACTGTGATAGTGATAAAGGAGCATTGAAGGAGCACTCCATGCTTTGAAGGTCCCTGAGGACATTAAAGATTGGTAATAAATCTACAATGTATAGCACTCTTATGATGCTTAAAGTATCTTCTGTGAAAAGAGTTGCTGCAGGCTGAATGTTTGTGTTTCCGTAATCTCCATGTGTTGAATGAAACTCAATCCCCAATATCATTCTGATAGGAGGTGGGACATTTAGGAGGTAATTAGACCACGAGGGCAGAGTCCTTATGAATGGAATTAGTTCTCTTATAAAAGGGACCCCAGAGAGCTGCATTGCCCCTTTGCCACATAAAGACACAGCACAGAGATGGCATCTATGGCCAGACACCAAGTCTGCCAGCACCCTGATCTTGGACTTCCTAGTCTCCAGAACAGTGAGGATATAATTTTTGTTTTATAAGCCATCCAGTTTATGGTAGTTTGTTATAGCAACTCAAACAGACTAAGACAAGAGTGGAGGGCTTTTCTGAAGCTTGAGCAAAGAATATTGACTGAATAATACTCAGTGAAAGGGGCAAGAAAGCTAGAATATTTTATCTAGTATTCCCTTGAGTGATTTTCACGGAACCTAGGTCCTTCTGATATGCCGTGCAGGCAGAGCACTCAGCACTGGAGATGCCAACCTCTTCTTTGAAAGTTCTAATTCAGAGTTATTTTTTAAAGATTCTGAGAAGTCTTACAATAAGTGTTTGATCTTGTGTTTATCAAGCATAAAGGATTGTAGAACTTACTCTTCCGTCTTTCCTTCTTCTCTTCCTTCTTTCCTTTTTTTGCCCTCTTAACATCACAAAGTACCAGAGCTGTTCAGAATATATTTTGAGTAACATGGCTTTGTGAAGTGACTCAGTCTACAATGATAAGTGAGAGGTGGGCCTCACAGCCATTATGTGCTGACCTTGACCCTGGGGCCTTCGAGGAAGCACAAATCAACAAACTCTGTGACATCACTGAAAGGAGCATGTTGGAAGGTCATTCTGACAGATGTTCTGCATTATTAGTTGAGTTGGATGAACTCATTATACCTAATGAGAATGAATTTATGTCATTTTATTGACATAAATTTACCAGTAAAAATGTAGATCTAAATAATAGAATGGTCCCTTTGCACAGAGCTCTAGACTCTTTCAACACATTTCTGTGATAAATCACTTTACGTAATTGGCACCTTCTGTCATTCTGATGACATTTTGCCTACTGATTGTATAACTCATTCTTGATGATCAATGTGTTACCAGTAAATCATAAGGTAAACTTTCCAAAACACTATACCATATTTAAATCATTTATATGAAATCTTATTAGAGTGTATTCACTCCTTCCATAAATGTTCAGCGCATACCAAGATCATAGTTCCATGTTAAAGCAAAGAAATAGGGGACAGAACCAAACCAATTTCACTTCCCTAACAGAAAAATTTTAAAGTGTCATCCTCCTGCATGCAAAATGGTTGGGATAGGCCTTTTCCATACCTTGGGCTTTGATTCGGTATTATTATATCTGATTTACAAATGTGGAGTCTGAGACTTAGAGATGTTCAACTTTTCTAGAGTCATTTGTCCTATGAGATTAAATTTGAGAGAAAAGTAAAAGATATTTGATACAGGTTTCAACCTTGAGCCAGAATATTTTATACTTTCTGAGTCCACAAACTTTGAAAATAATTGTTGTTATTAGATGGTATCCAGTTAGGTCTCACTCATAGTGACTCACATAGGGTTTTCAATGGCTGATTGCTTCTGGAGTAGATTGCCACATCCGTCTCCTGTTTTTGCTGTGCTGGGGATCAAACTGGGGTTCTCAGAGAGTGCAGTGTGGCACTCTACCAACTGAGCTAACCCCCAGCCCTTGAAGATAATGGTAATGCCCAAATGATGATGTTAGGCAAGGGCTACTCAGGCCTCCCTGCTGGACAATTCAGGAATCATCTGCAATTTTCCCTTTCAGGAGGGTGGTCATGATCCTGGCCAAATTTAGCCTTCTTGGAGTAGTTAAGAAGAGTGGTTTTCTGTTTTCGTTTGTTTGTTTTGCTTTTTTTTTTTTTTCAAAAGCAATGTTTGAACTCTGTTAGGGCTAATCTTAACTGTTAACTTGGTTGGATTAAGACACCTAGGAGATTAGTAAAGCGCATTTTTCTGTGTGTCTGTGGGGGCATTTCTCGAGATGACACATGTGTGGGTTAGCAACTGAGCAGGAAAGCCTCACCCTGAATGTGAGTGGTGCTGTTCTGTAGGCTGGGGGCCTAGATGGAGCAAAAGGTGGAAGGAGGAGGAAGCCAGCCAAGGGATGCAGCAGGTGTGTCTATTGCTACTGCCGTCACCTGTGGATATCAGACTCCAGCTTCCTCAGCCTTTCAATGCAGACTCACACCAACAACTCTCCAGGGAACTTCCAGGCTTTCAGCCTCAGACTGAGGCTACATCATTGGTCCCCCTTGTTCCAAGGCTTCCAGCTGCTTGGACTGAGTAATTACTGGCATCTCTAACTCTCCAGTGTGCAGATGGCCATTATTGGATTACCCAGCCTCCAATTACACAAGATAATTCAATAAATCTGTGTGTGTGTGTGTGTGTGTGTGTGTGTGTGTGTGTGTGTACAGCCATACCACCCTGGCATCTGATTCTGTCTGATCTCAGAAGTTAAGCAGGATCAGGCCTGGTTAGTCCTTGGATGGGAGACTGCTTGGGAATTCTGGGTGCTGTAGGCTTGAGAGCTGGACCCAGCAGCCTACTTCCAAAACAATCAGCCATTGAAAACCCTATAAATAGCAGAGAGGGCTGGGATTTAGCTCAGTGGTTAGAGCGCTGCGCTGCAGTCTTTGAGGCCCTGAGTTCAATTCCCAGCACCGCAAAAATGGGAGAAGGGCCTGGCAATCCACTCCCAAGGCAATCCCGAAGCAGTCAGCCATTGAAAACCCTATGAGGGTCGCTATGAGTCGGATACCGACTTGACGGCACCTAACAACCACAACAGCAGAGAAGCACTGACAATATTGCTGGGCATGCCACAGTGTTGGGGAGTGCTTTATTCTGTTGTATATAGGGTTGCTATGAGTTGGACCTGATTCAACAGCACCAAACAACAACAATGTGTGTGTGTGTGTGTGTGTGTGTGTGTGTGTGTGTTATGTAATTTGTTTTGTTTCTCTAGAGAACTCTGATTAATACACACTCTTTCTTCAAATGAAGTAGTACACATATACTGAAGACAGAAACAGTGCTAGCAGGGTCCTTCGTGTCTCTTCCCTTCAGTCCCTCCTTGTCCTTGGCAGTGGTGGCCCCAGCACATCTTTATAAAAGGAGACTAGGGCCATTGATTTGGCTGTAAATACGGGCCAGACACCTGGTCTTAAACTATCATTAAACAGCAAATTTTATTATATGTATGATATTCTGGCTTTCATTAGATATGGCTTATTATTATTTTAGCATATTATAATTTGTGTTGTATGTAATATATATTATATGTTATAGATTATTATTACAAGTTTTCGTTAGATTGTTGTTGTTAGGTGCCATCGAGTCAGTGTCTAACTCATAGCAACCCTATGTATAACAGGCAAAACACTTTGTCAGTGCTTCTCTGCTATTCATAGGGTTTTCAACGGTGGACTGATTTTTGGGAGCTGTTGCCAGGTCCTTCTCCCAAGCATACAGCACCTGGTGTTCCCAGGCGGTCTCCCATCCAAGTACTAACCAGGCCTGACCCTGCTTAGCTTCTGAGATCTGACGGGATCGGATGTCACAGGGCTACGGCTGCAGGACTTTCATTAGATAGAGGGTATGATATAGGTTTTATTAGATATCAGTTAGATAGAGACTTTTTATTGGATTGTAGTTTATTTAGAGATCCCTGGGTCTAGGGTAAGAGATGTAGAATGTGGGTAGATTAAGGCCCCTGTACCAAGACCTTGCTTAGGTGCCAGCTTTGTCCCAAGTCCCTCTGCAGAACCCTCTGCCATCTGGCAGGCTGTTTGAAGAGAGCTGGTGCAGGGGTCAGATGCAGCTCTCTGCACTTGGGGGATCAGTGTCCTGTGAATTGGCTCCCTGCACACAGTGTCCCCAGGCACAAGGAGATAAGCCTCTTGCCCCAAGTCTGTCTGCCAGGATTTCCTGAAGATTAATGAAATCAGATTCACAAAGCTTTCTCTGTTCCTTGCCGAACAGGGAGATGAGAGGACAAGAAGAGAAAACACACCGTTAAATGAAAAGATCAGGCCCGGCAACACTAGGGTCACATTCCACAATCCAAACTGTTGCGTTTGAAGTGTCTGTTCACATATTTACCAAAGGACTCAGAGTCTCTTCTTCCTTCCCCTGCATCAGGATGGAATTTGAAAGTGCTTGGCAGCTTTATCTTTTTTCTGGCAGCTTTCATATTTCCTTCTATGCCAAACCCAGAGGAGACCCTCTGTCAGATTGGGAAGAATGGAGGCGAAGCGCAAGAGGCAGGGCCACGTGACCAACGGCTAAGCTCCTGTCCTTGACACAGGCTTAGGCATTGATCCGGGCTTAGACAAGGATTGGCGGGTTACTGTTAGAAGAAAGCCTCTTCTAAATGTTCTGGCTCCGCGGCTCTGAGGGCAGGCTTGAAGGATTTGCCTGAGAATACTCTTGGGATTCTCAAGTTCTTAGTCTTTTTTAAAGATTGAGATGACACTCTACATTTGGCTCTGACCAGAGGAAATGGAAAGTGCCATCAATCTTGTCCTCAAATCTCATTCATTCATGGAGTCATTGATTTATTCACTCACAAGTAATGGCAATGCAGAAAAAAAAAATCAGTATGGTGGTTCTTTGGGCGGGGGAGATCTGATATCAGCAAAATCCATGTGCATGGTTACATACATTTTTCTAGACAGATATGTAAAGCTTTGGCCAGATTACCCCAAGTTTAAGGGCTGCCAGTTCTTAGGAGAGGTCTGAATGGAGAGGATTGGTCTTAAAGGTGTTGGGGAGCCTGCAAGAATTCTGGGAGACAACACAAGTGTTCTTTTCCCCCTACCATCCCTTCATTAGCAGAGAGAATCAGTATTCTTTCGTAAACATTGTGCTTCATGCCACTTTGACTATCAAGGCTGGAGGAGTCACCTAGCCAGCAAAGGCCTATGATACCTAATTTAGCATTTAGTAATGTCATGGTTTGACTATAAAGTGTCCCTCAAAGGCCGTGAGCTTTAACATTGTTCCCCTGCTGGTGGCACTGTCCTGGGAGGTTGTGGGACTTTGGGAGGTGGGTCTAGCTTGGTGAATGTGAGTCGGTGGAGATGGGCCTTTGGAAGCTCTCTGTGCTTCCTGTTCACAAAGATGAAAGGTCATCTACCATGGGCTCTGCCTCCTGCTGCTGCCATGCTGCCCCACCACCATTTATGGGCTGATTTACTAACTGTGATCCCTTAATAAATCTCTTTCCCCTGTAGTTTGGTTTTGGTTGGTTTTTCTGCTGCAGCAATAACAGCTGATTAATTATCAGCAAGTAATTATCCACAAATCCATTTATTATCTCCCTGACTTGAGCTCTTTGAGAATAAAAAGTGGGTCCTTTTCACCAATATGACCAAAAATCCCAATAAATACTGGGTATTTTTAGTACCCAATGCACTACTTGGAGGTCTTATGCCTTAATCTGATGGTCCATTCACCCACTCCTTTGGCTCCCATCAAGAGATAGCTTCTTCACTTCTTGAAAATGGGCTTGCTTTTGACTTGTTTTGACCAGAATAATGTGGGAAAAGTGAGAGCGTACATTTTACAGCATATGTCTTAAAAGGCCCCCTAGGTCTACCTTGCCTGCAGCTGTAGCCCTGTGGCATCCAATCCCGTCAGATCTTGGAAGCTAAGCAGGGTCAGGCCTGGTTAGTACCTGGATGGGAGACCGCCTGGGAACACCAGAAGCTGTAGGCTTGGGAGAAGGACCTGGCAACCCCCTCCCAAAAATCAATCTGCCTTTGAAAACCCTATGAACAGCAAAGAAACACTGACAATAATGTTTCCCCTGTTGTACTGAGGGTTGCTATGAGTCAGATACTGACTCGACAGCACCTAACAACAACAACAAGGTCTACCTTTGTCCTGTTGGAACCCTGAGATACCCTGTCTAGGCCACACTCCCAGGAGAGGACTGTACATGTGGAAACAGAGCCTGGAAGAAGAGAGAGGATGAGGGAAGAGCAGCCCCACCACAGGTGTAGCTTTTTGGTCATTTGAGCTGAACTTCAGACAGATGCAGATGAGATGTGATCTGGTGTCCCCCAGTTCTGATAGGGTGGCCTGGCTAATACTGCATGAAACACACACACATACCGTCATCCCCAAGACCTACCAAATCAGAGAATGGTAACCAAATAATGGATGCGGATGTTTTAAGACTTGAAATTTCTGATTTTTAAAAAATCCACTAAGTTTTAAAGTAATTTGATGTAGAGTAATAGCTAATTGATAAAATGGCAGATGGATGATACTCAACTATGTATAGATGAATGAGTGAATGAGTGAATCAATGAACTGGCCTCCTCGCGAGTAGATGGAGCTTCTTTGTTGGGGATGCCAGGTCAATTGGTGTGTTCCTGGTAATCTCATATCCGAGTAGTCAGAGCTAAAGGAAAGACTTCAGCCAGTTTATATGTACCAATCATCTATACATCAGTGCTCCCTGGTGAAAATCTGGAAAAGTCCTTCTTGTTTAACCAATAAGAAAGCAGTGGCACAAATATCAGGTGAGGTACTGTGGAGAAAGAACACATGGGGCTCCAGGGAGGTGGGGAGATGGAGCATATAGCTGCCTAGAGGGGTAAAGAAAGGCTATGAGCTGATGGCTTCTGAGAATAGGGTATTTCCTTCACCATCTGCCACCTCAGTGAGTGCTCTCCATGCAGTGGAAGCAAGATATACAAAGACACTTAAGCTGCAGAGGTTTTGCAGCATACATAGGACCACAAGTAGCTTCTGCTACTGCCTTGATTCACTTGACCTTATTGATCCTTCTAGGACTTCATACGTGCATGAGGGGCACTGGGTCATGTGGCCACATTGAAGGGATAGATAGGGACTTGAGCCTGGGCATCCTTGGTGGTCCCAAGGAGCAATACCCTCCCTTAAAGGCACAGGAAGCCAGTGGAGGAGTTTTCACAGAGATTTGATGTGAGTTGACCTGTAAGCACAGCCAGGTTGAGATTTTGAAGGACCAGCCTGGCATCTAAGTCCTTGCCTTGAACCCCACAGAGCAGGCTCTGCTTCTTGTTGATGCTGGCTGCCATACAAAAAGGGGGTTCCTTTGGGGTCACCAGATCTTCTCTGTTCATCCCTTTTCTGCCATGTTTAGAGATCTTCACAATGTTAGTGGTTGGATCAGGACAATTCCTCAATCCACTAAATGTCCTTCAGGCACTGAAGGGTATCAGACTCCTAGGACAGTATTTCCCAGGTAAGAGAGACACTTTGCTTAGCCACACTTCAGTCAGGATCCTGAGCTTCCTTCTAGACACATCTGTTCATGTCCTTGTAAAATCAAGTTTTAGCAAAGAACCCTCCTGAGTCAGTCTGGCAAAAATTGCCCATCCTTCATGTCTGATCACCTTCCTCATCCTCCACTTTCCCAGGGGAGGCCTGATTACCCTGGCCTTATGACACCAAGGATCCTATTAGGTCAGTTTAGCCAGGATCTTTGTCACTGATGTTTCCTCTTAGTTACTTTCTGTACACGGACCCTCACCCTGATCCTGGGTTACATAGTCTCATGTGCCCATACTATATTCAGAGTTGAGCCTCATTTCTCCCTCCTATTGAAAAATTCCATTGCTGTGGTCACTGTGCTGATCATGATGGCCTAGAATATAGTCTGCCAAGTGTCCTTGCATGACTTTTTCTTTACCATTAATTGTTGTTAAGTGCTGTTGAATCTGGTCTGACTTATGGCAACCCTATGAACAACAAAGGGCTGGGATTTAGCTCAGTTGGTAGAGCACCGCTCTGCCGTCTCTGAAGTCCAGAGATAGATCCCCAGCACCACAAAAATGGGAGAAAGATAGGCAATCCACTCCCGAGGTAATCCTGAAACAATCAGCCATTGAAAACCCTATAAGGGTCGCTATGAGTCGGATATGACTCCACGCGCAACAGCACCTAACAATAACAACATGTAAAACAGAATGAAACACTCTCTGACACTGTGCTATGTCCAGCACTATAGTCAGTGCTCCTCTGCCTTCAATCTCTATAAATACTTTCTTATGCTGATAGTGAGTATGTAGAAAACGAGTCTCAAGATAAGAATGGGGTTTGCGAAATAATTTAGAGCCATTTCTAAGTTACCAAATTGTGATTTCCCACAATACATTTTTGAGGTTTCAGAACAAAATATCAGTAGACTTCTCTAGTGGGGTATAGACTGTTCTGGAATTCATTAGACTTCAGAGGCCAGAGAAAGTTTGTTTATCCCTCTGATCACTGGGATTTATGGCATTCTTAATCATGCAGAAGGAGCTGCAAGATTTCTTGCAATTTCAAATGAAGGCGAAATTTATGAGTGGTCAAATGAGTTGGCCATCTCTTTCTCTAGACTATTTCATTTCTAGCCTTCATTTGGAATTGGGATTGATTTATCCCCTTGGTTCAGTGCCACTGAGTTGGCCCTTAGCAAAGGTGTATGTGGGATGTTTGTTAGGCTGAGCATAGACCCAGTGCTGCTCAATCTCCTGGTGGTCTTTACTGTCCTGTCCACCCACCAGACCCCTGCAGGCTGCACAGAGTTGCCTTGGAAGCTGGGCCAGACAAAGTCAAGAGTCAGTGCCAAGCCATCTAACAGCTCTTCTAGAATACCAAGGAGAAACTCAGGGTTAGTCACTGGAAGACTTTTGAATCCACCTTTTCTTTTCTTTTTCTTTCTTTCTTTCTTTTTTTTTTTTGAAAGGAAATTTATAAATGTTTTTAGTGATTTAAACAAGACAAAATCAACATAATGGGTAAATAAATTTTTATATTATTAAATATCACTGGAGAAATGAATTTTTGTTACAATGAAACCTAGAAATAGCCAACAAAAAATTCAGAGGGGAACCAAAGAGATCTTATAGTAAATGCTGGTAATGGACAACATTCACTGCAGATGCCATATGTTACACGTTCTTGGGTTATCTATTTCTCTAAAATACAAAATTCCAATTTCATTTATGAATCTACAGCTCTCCATTTATCTCGTGATTCAGGAAAATGAGCCAATTAGTAGATTCTGATCAACTAAAACCAATAATTGTAAATTCCATTCCTCAAGCCAAGTATAAGTTTAATTAGTGTGTAGGATCCTCCACTGAGTGTTTGTGGCCTGGCAGTTATATGACTTCAGCAGACCAAATTAGAGTAGAAGAAACCCAGAAATATTTGTAACTGGTGGAAGTTGATAGCTGGCAAAAAGAGGTTTTGTCTCAGTTACTGCTGTTAGCTGTTGTCATATTATGAGGGAAAAACATCTAAGAGACCAAACTAAGATACAAAATCCACGAGAACTGAAGAATCATTGAGGAGGCAGAATTATGCACCCCCACTGATCACTTGTTATGCCAGTTGGGGATCCACCTTTTCTATAGAGATTTTCCTGCCACATTCCACTCTGAGTTGGGCCTCTCTCCAAATTTTCTCTCTAAATGGGAGAACAACACATTCTCATTCTTTCTCTTTTCCCCTTATCTCTTTCTGGCATTAGACTCTTATTATGTCAATCCAAATTATGCCTTTTCTCTCATTATCTGGACTGAGCCAAATGAGATCTGGTGTGATTTTAACCAGAATTCTCTTTCCATCAACAAGACATGTGGTTGGAAAGAGTTCTGAGGCCAGGACTCAGGAGGGCTGGCTGCCCACAGATCCACTGAGAACTGTGTGTCATGGCCACATGAACAAGCCAGCAGGAGCCTACAGGAGGATGAGAAACCATAGAGATGGGAGGAGCCATCGCTGCTGAGGCCAGGCCGCCCTGCACTTCAGCTGAGCACAGATGCAGAACATGCCCAGAAGGTCAGCCAAGCCTGGGTCCAATCAGCAGAAACACCAGCTTTCCTGCAGAACTATGCAAATTAGCACATAGCTATTGGCTTAAGCTACTGAGGTTAGGGGGTGATTTTTGCTATACAGCTGTGTTGTAGTGGCAGAGAGTCAAGGATAGCTACCTACCATCTTAAATTTTTGCCACGTGTCTGTCACCTTGTGCTGTGGGAACTTGCATGTTGCTATGAAAAGCTATGCTACCGCTATTTCACATACCAGCAGGGCCACCCATGGTGGACAGGTTTTAGCTGAGCTTCTAGACTAGGACAGACTAGGGAGAAGAACGTGGCAGCCCACTCCTGAAACAATTAGCCATTGGAAACCCTATGAATAGCAGTGCTGTTGTTGTTAGGTGCCGTTGAGTCAGGTCTGACTCATAGCGACCCTATGTACAACAGAATGAAAGAGTCCCTGACAGTGTGCCATGCTCTGCACTATGTCTATGCTTCTCTGCTATTCATAGGGTTTTCAATGGCCGATTGTTTTCAGAATAATTGCTTTAGGAGTGGATTGTCACATCCTTTTCTCATTTTTTTGCAGAACTGGGGATTGAACCCAAGGCCTCAGAGAGCTCAGTGCAGCACTCTACCAACTGAGTTAAACCCCAGCCCGTGAGCCAGGTTAGATGGTAGCAATACCCCCAACTCTACATCCCCTTCATCCTCTTCCACATACACATACATTTAAGGCACCTTTATTTAACTAACTGCCTTCGCTGCATAATTGTAAGCTTCCTGAAGTCAGCATCCATATCCTGCATCCTACCTAAGACCTCACGGACTGCCAAGAACTGCTGGTTCTTGGACATAAATACTGCCAATTGCTTGTCTGAAGGATCCTTTAAAAAAGGATGAGGAACAAATGGTATTGAAGGATGAAGTAGAGGCTGCCTTGCAGCAATTGGGAAAATGCAAGGCTCTAGGGATCAATAGAATACCAATAGAGATGTTTCAACAAACAGATGCAGCACTGGAGGTGTTAACATGTTTATGCCAAGAGATCTGGAAAACAGCTACCTGGCCAACTGACTGGAAGAGATCCATATTTGTGCCTATTCCCAAAAAAGGGAATCCAACTGAATATGGAAACTATTGAACAATATCATTAATATCACATGCAAACAAAATTTTGCTAAAGATCATTCAAAAGTGACTGCTGTGATACATAGATAAGGAACTACCAGAAAATCAAGTGGGATTTAGAAGAGGGCAGGAAATCAGGGACATCATTGCTGATGTCAGATGGATATTAGTTGAAAGCAGAGAATACCAAAAAGTTATCTATCTATGTTTTATTGACTATGAAAAGGCATTTAACCGTGTGGATCATAACAAATTATGGACAACACTGTAAAGAATGGGAATACCAGACCACCTAATTGTAATCATGAATCTGTACATGGACCAGGAGGCAGTCATTTAAACAAAACAGGGAAACATTGCTTGATTTAAAGTTGAGAAAGGTGAGCATCAGGGCTATATACTTTCACCATATCTCTTCAATTTATATGCTGAGCAAATAATCCAAAAAGATGGACTTTATGAAGAAGAACGTGGCATCAGGATTGGAGGATGGCTCATTAACAACCTGTGCTATGCAGATGACATAACTTTCCTTGCTGAAAGTGAAGAAGGTTTGAAACATTTACTGATAAAGACCTAAAGGTTTGAAACATTTACTGATAAAGACCTAAACACAGCCTTCAGTATGATTGTGACTCAACATCAACAAAACAAAAATCCTTACAAGTGGGTCAGTATGCAAGTTCACAATAAATGAAGAAAAGATTGAGATTGCCCACAATTTTGCTTTACTTGTTTCTATAATCAACATCTGTGGAAGTAGCAGTCAAGAAATCAAAAGACACAATGCTTTGTGAAAAGTTGTGGCAAAAGATCTCTTCAAAGTATTGAAAAGTAAAGAAGTCACATTGAAGATGAAGATCCACCTGATTCATGCCATGGTATTTTCAGTCACATCATATGGTTGTGAAAGCTGGACATTGAACAAGGGAGACAGGAGAAGAATTGATGCTTTTGAATTATGGTGCTAGAGATAAATATTGAATATACCATGGACTGCCAAAAGAACTAGCAGATTTGTCCTAGGAGAAGTGCAACCAGAGTGCTCCTTGGAGGCAAGGATGGCTAGACTGCATCTTACATGTTTTGGATATGTAATCAGGAGGGACCAATCCCTGGAGAAGGACATCATGTTTGGGAGAATGGCAGGTCAGTGAAAAAAATCCACTAGATGGATTGACACAGTCTCTCTTCAACAATGGGCTTAAACGTAAATAAAATCATGTGCCTGGCACAGAATTGGGGAGTATTTCATTCTGCTGTACATAGGGTTGCTATGATTTGGACCTGATTTGAAGGCACCTAAGAACAACTGCCAGTTAGGTGTCCTTTCTAATTGATGGGTATTTTATAACCCTTGCCTTCCTGCTCCTCTTCCCCTCATTTCTCCTTGATTACCTCCAGGGTGATTCCCTCCATCCCAACCTCAGGAGGTCTATTTCACTTTCTAATTACTGCCCCCTACCCCTGCTGTGTGCTTGTCTTGCTGTGTGGAATCCAAATTTCCCCCTCTATAGATTGGGACCATTGCTTCTTAGTTCAAATCCTCTGAAAGAAAGAATAATTCCCATGGTTAATTTATTTTGTAATCTCAAAGCTGTTCACACATCACAAATTCTGCTTCCCCTGGAATCTTTTTGCTAGGTTAGAGGAATAAGGTTTCTTTCTCCATTTCTTCTCTGTGTCTAAATTTTTAGTTTACAAACCTCTAAGGCCTTTCTGGGTGCTGTATTTAGATATTTTTTTCTTCCCAGGTTGATGTGTAATAGTTGCTCTCATTTATTGATTATTTACTTGATATTTTAGATACCATGTTAATTACGTTTACACACCTTATTTTGTTTGACTCTCAGGATGAGATGAGTTATTAACACTAGTACGTGAAGAGCTGAAGTCTAGAACTGTTAAGTAATGTCCACAAATTCACAATGCTGAGTAGTGGCAGGACTCGGGCTTGAACTCTGCTCATTACATTTTGAGTACAAATCTCTTAACTGATACTCTATATTCTCATCACATATGGCCACTGCACACCGTCCTTTCAAGGATTCTCATCAGGATGCCAAAATAACACCATTCTCTCCTCTTTGAATATTTTATTTTCACATGCTTACAGAAATAAGTGCTTTTGAGGAGTCAAAGGTTGTGGATGTGACTATCAATTGCAGTGCATATTGACTCTCTGATCTTGGGCTGGTTATTTTCCAATCTGTGAAATAGGAGAGTAACCACGCTGATTGTGATGTTTACATGAGATAACTATGAGGCACTATATCCATTAGTCTGTATTTTATGACCCAGAATCACTTATTTGTGTTATTATTAATTACTTATTATTGTCATTGCCTGCAGCCATACCACTGTGGTGTCAGATCCCGTCAGATCTCGGAAGCTAAGCAGGGTCGGGCCTGGTTGGTACTTGGATGGGAGACCACCTGGGAACACCAGATGCTGTAGGCTTGGGAGAAGGACCTGGCAACCCACTCCCAAATATCAACCTGCCATTGAAAACCCTATAAATAGCAGAGAAGCAATGACAATAGTGCTTCGCCTGGTATATGTAGAGTCACTATGAGTCGGACACTGACTCGAAGGCACCCAACGACAACATTATTGTCATTAATTTTGAGAGTGAGTAAAAGAGAAGTGAAGAACCGGATAAATCCAGAAATATAAAAATAACCCATGGTTGTAGAGTGTGGAAGCCTAGTCTGGGCTTGGAATTTGGAATTCTACACTTGACTCACACCCTTTTATGAGCTTAGGTGTGATGGACTGAACTGTGTTCTTGCAAAATTCATATGCTGAAGCTCTAACCCTTAAATGCAGCTGTATGTGGAGATAGGGCCTTGGGGAGGTAATACAGGTTAAATGAGGTTAGAAGAATGGGATCCCAATCCTATGGCACTGGTAGGTTTATAGGCAGAGGAATAGAGAGAAATCTCCTTTTATGCACATGTGGCAAGGACAGAACCTGGGAAGAGTCCCCAAGAAGATGGTCTTCTAAAACTCAAGGACAGAATCCTCACCAGACATTGGCCCTGCTCACCCTGGGGTCTGGAACTTCCAGCCTCTAACTGTGTGTGTGGGTGTGAGAGAGAGAGTACATTTATATTATTTAAGTCATCATCTATGGTGTTTTGTTATGGCAGATTGAGCTGATTAATACACTGGGTCTCAGTGTAGGTCTCTGAGTAGATGTTGAAGGTCACAATTTCCAATTCTGGTGGTGGGGCAGGAATTTATTTGTTTGGCTATTTAATAAAGATTTATTATTTGTCTATGATGTGCCAGACAGTTTTCTCACTAATGAGGATACAGCAGTGAGCAAGACAAAATTACCTGCTCTAATGGGGCCTCATGCTAGAAGGAGAAACCGATAAAAAATAACTCTAATAAATAATTAAATGGTGTCATGTAAGGCAATAATAAGTACTGTGAGGAAGGATTGTGTCACAGCAAGTGGACAGAGCCTGCTGGGGAGGGGCAGGAGCTATTTTAGACAGGGTGGTAAGACAAGATGTCACCAAGGAGTAGCACTGAAGCAGACCTGGATAACTCAAAGGAGTGAACCATGCAAGGTTCTAGGGGAAGAGCATTGTAAGCAGGAGGAGCAGTGAGTGCTGAGGTCCTAATGTGGGAACGACTTTCAAGCAGTCAAGATGCAGTAGGAGCCCCGAGAAACTGGACTGAGGTTAGGAAGGGCAGGTGGCAAAGCCACTAAGGATAGATGCAGGGGCTTCTCAGAGTATCAGAGGGTGGGAGGTCATGGGAGGGTTTGGATCAGAGAACTTATTCTCTTTTACTTGTGCTTTCTATGGAGATTCCGTGGTTCTGTGTGAGGACTGTAGGAGGATAGACTAAGGAAGAACTTATCAGGAAGTGCACATCATTGTGGAAATGGCCAAGTTCATGACTTCAAGATGGTCATGGTTGCTTAGAGTTTACCTGTGAATGCAGACAGGACTGGATTTGAGCCTCAGCAATCCCATGCAATAACTCTAAACTTTGATTTCCTCATTTCTGAAATGAGGGATGATAGTAGATCTACTTATTGAAGGGAATAAATGGATGCTGCATAACCAATATTTTGCATAGTTTCTGTTGTGTAATGAATGCTCACAAATTATTACCTGTGATAATGGTGATGGTGGTGAAAATAATGGTGATGATAATGATGATGATTTATAGTATCCCATGCCCTGGAAGGGTTAGTAAGGTCCATAAAATCTTATAGGAATCTGTAAGTCAGTCCACAACATGTTTTCATAAAGAGTTTTATTAGAACCCAGCCACATGCTTTAATGTGTGTGTTGTCTGTGACTGCTTTCGTGCTACAAAGATAAAAATTGGTAGTCAAGATAGACAGTGTATGGACCATAAAATGTCTGTCTCTTGCTAGTTCATCCTCTACCTGGGTAGCAGAGGGATCCTCGTAAATGCAAATCTCATTATGGGAATTTAGTGTCACCTCCCTCAGTGGCTCACCATCATGATCAGGTTAAGTTCAAGCTCCTTTTCATGATATTCAAGTTCCTCATGATCTGGTTCCAGCTTCACCTTATTCTTCCTACCTTATAATTCACGACTCAGGAATGTTTCATCTCATTTTATTTTCCCTTCCTGTGTGTCTATCTGGCTGCTCCCTCCATCTGAAAGGCCTAGTTGGCTCCCACTTATCCTTTAAAGCTTTACTTTCCCCCCAAAGCAAAGAATGGGGATACCAGAGCACTTAACTGTACTCATGAGTAGTCTGTACAAGGATCAGGAGGCAGACATTTGGACAGAACAAGGAAACACTGCTTGGTTTCAAGTCAGGAAAAGGGTGCAACAGGACTGTATCCTTTCACTATAACTCTTCAATCTCTATGCTGAGCAAGTAATCCAAGAAGCTTGACTTTATGAATAAGAACATGGCATCAGGATTGGAGGAAGACTCATTAGCAACCTGTGATATGCAAAGGACACAACTTTACTTGCTGAAAATGAAGAAGATTGGAAATACTTGGTGATGAAGATCAAAGAACATAACCTTCAGTATGAATTGTGCCTCCACATCAAGAAAACAAAAGTTTTTGCAACTGGGTCCATAAGCAACTTCATGATAAATTGAGAAAAGATTGAGGCCGTCCAAGATTTTGTTTTACTTCGTTCAACAAACACTACCCGTGGAAACAGCAGTCATGAAACCAAAAACACATTGCATTGGGAAAAGCTGTTGCAAAAGACCTCTTTAAAGTGTTGAAAAGTAAAGATGTCACATTCATGGTATTTTCAGTCATATCATATGCTTGTAAAAGCTGGACATTGAATAAGGGAGACAGGAGAAGAATTGATGCTTTTAGATTATGGTGCTAGAGATAAATATTGAATATACCATGGACTGACAAGAAAACCAATAGATCTGTTCTAGAAGAAGTGCAACCAGAGTGCTCCTTGGAAGCAAGGATAGCTAGACTGCATCTTACATATTTTGGACATATCATGAGGGACCAGTCCCCGGAGGAGGACATAATGTTTGGGAGAGTGGCAGGTCAGTGAAAAAAAAGGAAGACCCTCAACTAGATGGATTGACACAGTGGCTGCAAAAATGCAATTAAGCATAAAAAAGATCATGTGCCTGGCACAGTGTTGGGGTGAATTTTGTTCTTTTGTACATAGGGTCACTATGAATTGGACCTAACTCGATGGCACTTAACAACAACACAAAATACTCTCTTACCTGTTCATGCCACCCCTGCCCATGCTGGCATGGCTGGTACCCCTTCTCCATTGTCCTCTGATATCTTCTGCATGTGTTCATCATAGAAAATTTTGATTTTCTATTCAGTTGTCACTATTAATTGGAATAAAATTGACTCAAAAGGCTCAACTAATGAGCAGCATCTAGACCCTGGCACTGGCAGTGGAGAGGATGATGG
Organism: Pedetes capensis; assembly: GCA_007922755.1. Lineage (NCBI taxonomy): Eukaryota > Metazoa > Chordata > Mammalia > Rodentia > Pedetidae > Pedetes > Pedetes capensis. The sequence goes on along the minus strand of VMDO01014415.1, from coordinate 27,654 downwards.
AGCTGTAGGGCTGACCTACTCTACCTGTTTCATCTCAGTTTCTCTGTGATTGTTGGGTCTCTGTCATCTTCTCAGCATTGCTTTCATCTTCAAGTTGGATACAAGGTGGCTATGTTGTGGCTTGGGACATGATGCCCCAAACTATGGCAAGTGGGTAGGTTAAACACTTGGACTTGGGAAATTGGAAAGGCCCCAGAAACCAGGTCTTTCTGACCTCCCACCGACTCTTATCTTCCATCCCTATTTCTCCCCTGAGGTGAGTCATGTTGTTGTTGTTGTTGTTGTTGTTGTTGTTGTTAGGGGCCATTGAGTCATGTCCACCTTATAGTGACCCTCATAGGGTTTTTCACGGCTGATTGTTTCAGGATTGCCTCAGGAGTGGATTTCCACATCCTTCTCCCATGAAGTGAGTCAAGGAACCAGAATTCTTCTTCCCTAATGTGGGTCATAGAAACTAGACTCCTTCTCCTCCGATACAAGCTGTAAAACCTAGAAGGTCACTTCCTTCTCCCTGGAAGACCCATATTCCAGAAGGTTCCTTTCCCATACCCAGGGGAAAGCTTTCCACACAGACAGGCCCAGATGGATCTGAGCAGCCAGGCCTTGCTGGGCTCCCCTCAGTCTGTTACCATGAGGTCCTATCTTTCTATATAATCATGTTTCTACACAGATGCTCATTCGCGATTGAATCTGAGCACAAAAATAAGTTTTCCCTGGGTTTTTAGTCTTCATTTCTGAAGGTTTATGTGTCACATAAAACTTTGACTAGATAAACTTGTTACACTTTTCTCTTTGTAACCTGTCTTTCATTAGCGTGTCATCTATGGCTCTTATGGCGGGTGAGAAAAGGGATCACATTGCTCTGCCCCTGTAGCTGGAATGGTTCGCTGCATCCAGAGGTCAGAGAGAGACAAGCAGCTTTCCCTCTTTTCTGTTGGCTCTGAGATTTCCTGTAGCTCCTCTGTATTAAGCCCAGACTCCTGTACCAATCACTCACTTGCAAGGCTGGGGGACTCCCGTAGGACCGTCACACTCAGTCCTCAGGTCAGGAATGGGGTCAACTTCTCATGGGGCCCATGGGCAGCATAGAGCAAGCTACCTGGACATGTATCAGGGGTCTTAAGAAAGACAAAAAGGCTGCAGGCACCTACTAAGCCATCAACAATATCTTATACTATGCTGGAATCCAGCCTACAGCTGTAGCCCTGTGGCATCCAATCCTTTCAGATCTCAGAACTTAAACAGGGTTAGGCCTAGTTAGTACTTGGGTGGGAGACCGCCTGGGAACACCAGATACTGTAGGCTTGGGAGGACCTGGAAAGCCACTCCCAAAAATCAATCAGCCTTTGAAAACCCTGTGAACAGCAGAAAAGCACTGACAATAGTGTTTCACCTGTTGTATGCAGGGTCGCTATGAGTCGGGTACCGACTAGAGGGCACCTAACAACAACATGCTGGAATCCGCCCTCACATAGATTTCAGTTAGTCCACAATATTGCCTTTCTTTCTCATACTTTCAACACTTGGCACAGTGTCTAAAGTATAAGAGGCATTCAGGAAAAAACTCTTTGAGTGACTAAAATTATCCTATAGTTTAAAATTATTACTTAAAATACAATTTGGTTAGAAGACAATTTCAAGTGTAGAAAGTCTATGTATATTTCACCCTATTTTTCCCTATTTATATAGCTAACCTTGCCTTTTGCTATTCCAGATGACTTATGTCCTCTAAATTACAGAAACATTGTTACTAGAAATTAAAATTAAGTAGGTGCCTATTGGACAATGGTTCACAGGACAATGAGGGCACTGGAAAATGCAGACTGATAGACAACTAATAGGAAGCATATGAGTCTAGGGCCTCCAGTCTCTGCTGCATGCTCTTGATGGCAACAGATGAAATTAAATCCGGAAGACAGACATTCACAGAGTTCAGAAAATATCTAAGTGTTCTAAATCTGTTGAGTGAATGATTTCTGGGAACTTTAATCATTGCTTTCAAAATCCCTTAGGGGACAGAAACATTTAGGTTTAATTAATATGACTTTGTGCACTCTGTATGATTATGGTGGAAATCAAGTCGGTCTTCTTCCTTTAAGAGCAATCTTCAGTTACAGTGCACTTGAACTCAACTGAGACCAGCTTAAGACTCTGGAGTTGCTCTCATTGGCAAAGGTGGAGCTGGAATCCTAGTATCAATGATAGTTACATGACCTTGGACAAATTATCTCTTTGTACCCACGGTCATCCTATTTGTAAATAGGGATAATAATTATAACATATAAGCATATGAGAATTAAGCATGCATATATTTATGTGTATGTATATACAAACAGAAAATGTCAAAGGGCAGCTGGAGAACTGTGCTGAGTGGCCTGAACCGCACCTATAAATAGGGAATAAAATAGGGTGAAATATACATGGATTTTCTGCATTTGAAGTTGTCTTCTAACCAAATTATATGTTAAATAATAATAATTTTAAATTATTTGATAATTTTATTCACTCAAGAGATTTTTCCTGAATGCCTCTTACTTGTCCCTTTCATTTTTCCTTTTCTCTGTTTGGAGGAATTACTCTCTTGCACTGTTTTTCTTTTTCTTTTCTTTTGGTACTTTGGGGTTGAACCCAGGAGCTTGCACATACTTTGCAAGTGCTCTGCTACTGGGCTGCACCTTCAAGCCATTTTTTAAAAAATAAATGTTGGTGGGGTACAGAGTAGTAAGACTTGTTATAACCATTATGCAAATATTACATCCCTTTTGCTTACACATTTGTCAACTTACACCTTTTATACAACCACGATTCCCATGTATTCATGAAGTTGTATCATATATTTTGAGATTTTTCCTCTGACCTTTTTCTCCTCTACTTTGTTTCCTCTCCCTGTCCCCAACCTCCACTCTGACCTTCTAATCCCTTCCCCCTTACTTTTTTATTTTGAGTCAGGGTCTCGCTGAGCTACTCAGGGGGCCTCTGGCCTCAAACTCAGGATCCTCCTGCCTCTGCCTCCTGAGTTGCTGGATTTCAAGCCTGTGCCACCATGCCTGGCTTCTTGCACTATTTTCTATATCGAGCTGACATCATGACAATACAGCTCTTTGCTCTGCTTCTTTTTCAGTTTGGCCTCCAAAGAAAAACTTTCAGAAACTATTATGATTGGATCAAACTTGGGTGATAATCACACAATTTGGACCCATTAGTGGCCATGGACTGAGGTCAACTTATTAGGTCAGCTTGGGCCAGAGATCGTCCCTCAGACCAGTTACTGCATCCACTGTGTTAACCCATGCACCTCCCATTTGCAACACTTGTTGGTGATACCGCACAGTATATGTGCACAGCCCCTAGTGTCAATGATAGTTACATGACCTTGGACAAATTATCTAACTCTTTGTACCCATGGTCACCCTATTTGTAAATGGGGATAATAATTATAACATATAAGCATATGAGAATTAAGCATGCATATATTTATGTGTATGTATATAGAAACAGAAAATGTCAAAGGGCAGCTCCCTAAGACAAACAAATATTATGATGACATTTGTGAAGAGCTGGGTATAAAATATGAAAAGGGAAGAACACACTCTGTCTTTCTCAAGCTTATGGAATTGAGGAAAAAGTTCAAGCCTCAAGTGGCAATAGTGAAGTATTATTCAGGGAAAGTATTAAATGATGCAGGAAACATCAAAAGAAGATCAAAAGAATACACAGAGTTATTATGCCAAAAAGAATTGGTGGATGACCAACAATTTTAAGAGGCTGCATATGAGTCTGGAAGTAATGATACTGGAAGATGAAGTGGAAACTGCCTTGAAGGAATTGGCAAAACACAAGGATCCAGGAATTGATGAAATACCAATAGAGATGTTTCAACAAACAGATGCAACTTGGGAGGTGCTAATATGTTTTTGCCCAGAGACTTGGAAAACAGCTACCTGGTCAACTGACTGGAAGAGACCCACATTTGTGCCTGTTCCCAAGAAAGGGGATTCAACTGAATGTGGGAATTATCAAATAATATCATTAATATCACACACAAGTAAAATTTTGCTAAAGATTATTCAAAAGTGACTGTAGCAGAATATTAACAGGGAACTGCCAGAAAAGCAAGCTGGATTCAGAAAAGGGTGTAGAACCAGGGACATCATTGCTGATGTCAGATGGATATTAACCAAAAGCAGAGAATCTCAGAAAGATGTCTATCTATGTTTTATTGACTATGCAAAGGCATTTGACTGTGTGGATCACAAAGAATTATGGATAAAATTGTAGAAAATGGGAACACTAGAATACTTAACTGTACTCATGAGGAATCTGTACATGGACCAGGAGGCAGTCGTTCCAACAGAACAAGGAGACACTGGTTGGTTTATAGTCAGGAAAAGTGTGCGTCAGGGCTGTATCCTTTCACCATACCACTTCAATCTCTATGCTGAGCAAATAATCTGGGGGGATGGACTTTATGAAGAAGAATGCGGCATCAGGATTGGAGGACTCATTAATAACCTGCATTATGCAGATGATAAAACTCTGCTTGCTGAAAGTGATGAAGATTTGAATTGTTTACTGATGAACATAAAAGAACACAGACTTCAGTATGGATTGTGCCTCAAAATCAAGAAAACAAAAATCTTTACACGGGGTCAGTAAGCAACTTCGTGATAAATGAAGAAATGATTAAGGTTGTCCAATATTTTGTTTCACTTGGTTCCACAATCAACACCCACAGAAGCAGCAATCAAGAAATCAAAAGATGGAAAAGGCTGTTGCAAAAGACATCTTTAAAGTGCTGAAAAGTAAAGATGTCACATTGAGGATGATGGTACACCTGACTCATGCCATGGTATTTTCAGTCACATCATATGGTTGTGAAGCTCGACATTGAATAAGGGATACAGGGCAAGAATTGATGCTTTTGAATTATGGTGCTGGAGGGCACATTGAAAATACCATGGACTACCAAAAGAACCAACATATCCCTCCTAGAATAAGTGCAACCAGAGTGCTTCGTGGAAGCAAAGATGGATAGACTGCATCTTATGTATTTTGAAGATGTTCTCAGGAGGGAACAATACTTAGAGAAGGACCTCATGTTTGGGAAAGTGGAGGGAAGACTTTCAATGGGATGGATTGGCTCCAACAATGGGCTTAAACATTATAATGATCATATGCCTGGCACAGTGTCAGGGAGTGCTGCCTTCTATTGTAGATAGGGTCACTATGAGTCAGACCCTACACGATGCCATCTAACAACAACAACAACAGCATATATAAATAAATATGATGTATGAGTAGTATTCATTAGTTCTTACAATATCACAAGGTCGACATTACTATTACCCCCATTGCTTAGGACAGTACCTGATACATAGCACGTGTTATATAAGTGTGCTAGTTGAGTAGCTATTAACCTAGTCAAACTGAGAGGAGTGACTCCCAGAAGAAGTAGGGGCCTTATGTTGCCACTTGACCTTGCCTAGTTCTTCTTATCTCAGTTGTGGAATTGTTGCCCAGACAGGTGGCCTTGTCTCTTAGCTCCACTGCCTGCTACTGGATCCCATGGACACTGCTCAGATTTGACTCCAGAAGGCTCCCGTCCTAGGTCATCTGAACCACTGTGGTAGGGGATTGTCAATCCTTTTGGCCAAAGTCAAGCTGGGTATGTGAAAGCTGCATATGCTTAGGAAGTAAAACATGCCCTTGATTTTTTTCACATCATTGCATCTGTGGACTCAAAATAAAACCCTGGGCTAAAATGCAGCTCTTTAATCTTCAGGATGATGCATCAATGTATAATATGAAAAGCCCTTTTCCCTCTTTCCCTGGCCTGAAAGGTCAAGACTAATGATACAAGAAGAAAATGGCTTGCTTGCTTAGTTTGTATTTGAGTCAGGGATTACTGTACTTGGGATTACCAAGGGTCGGAGGTAGATTTAGCCATATTCACTCCTTGCAAACACTATTGACAAGTTTAATCAACAGGGGCACACTGAAACATGATATTCTCATGGCCAGGACATCTGAAAATCTCCATTTCTATTTACCTAAAGAGTCAGCAGTCTTGTGGGAGAGTTTTCCAGATCCAAACACCAAATAATCTTTAAAACATAATGGGACTGTGGCGCTGCTGAATTTACAAAATCTTCTGTAGTTCTCATGGCTCTTAGGATACCATTTGCAGTCTTTCTCAGTAAGGCTCTGTTCAATATGGTAGTCTCTAGGCTCATCACACTATTTTATTGTTAGATGTGGTGGAGTTAGTGTCTGACTCATAGCAACCCCAGGTACAACAGGTGAAACAGTAATGTTAGTGCTTCTAGTGCTTCTCTGCTATTCATAGGGTTTTCAATGGCTGACTGATTTCTGGGAGTGGGTTGCTGGGTCCTTATCCCAAGCCTATAGCACATGGTGTTTCCAGGTGGTCTCCCATCCAAGTATTCACCAGGCTCGACCCTGCTTAGCTTCTGAGATCTGACGGGATTGAATGCCACAGCAGTTCAGCTGCAGACTAACACTATTTAGGTGAACTAAAATTAAAATTAGAAGTTCAATTCCTCAGTTGTGCTGGCCTCTTGTTAGATGCTAAATATCCACATCCATGTTGGAGTCCATAGATAGATACACTGCCCTTATCCCGGGGACTCCTGTTGGGTAGTGTGGCTCACAGTGCCTCGCCTGCCTACCTCCCAGCCTCATCATGGGACTCTGTCTCATATTCTACATCAACTCACATTTCTCCGTGCACAAAACTCTTTCTCACTGTTATTCACACTGTCCCCTCTGCTCTCCTCTGTCTAACTCATCAGGTTTCAGATTAAGTTACGTTTTAGAGAGACTTTCTTTGATCCTTGCCTCCGATCTAAATTAGATGCCCTGATTAGTTCTGCTTTCATAATACTTAGAGTTATTTAGGGGCTGGGGTTTTGCTCAGTTGGCAGAGTGCTGCTCTGCGTTCACTGAGGCCCTGAGTTTAACCCCCAGCACTGCAAAAAATGGACCTGGCAGCCCACTCCTGCAGCAATCCCCAAACTATCAGCCACTGAGGGTCGCTATGAGTCAGACTTGACTAGATGGCATCTAACAACAAGTGTTATTTAGATATTTTCATGGGCAATGCCTGACTTTCCCTTCAAGACGTAAGAGTGCAATCACACACCAACACTCTAACTCCAGTGTCCAACACATACAGGTGATCAATAAATAATATGTTGAGTGAACGTATCATTAAATGAGTCCTCTCATGCGCCATCTCCATATGGCACATCCTTTTCAGTTTTTAGACAAGACAGAGACCTTAATTTTCTCTTCTCATAGCCTTCTTCTTCTTCCCTTTACTCTGCAGAGGGTCACCTTCAGAGTCCCTTGAGATCTGCTCTTCCACGCTAGCCTGCTAGAGCTTAGTGGGATATACAGTTCCTTGGGAAAAAGGAAGATAATTTAGCAGTGTAACTAAACTTTCTCGTCCATGGTCTATGGTTGGTTTATTTTCCATCATAATAATTGGCAGGGTAAACTGTTTTAATTTCCCTATATCTATGTAATTAATATGTTCACATTAGAAATCAATTATCCTTGATAATTACTATTGGTGCTATGGCTCATAAACTCAACACCAGTCTTGCTAATGAACTGAATGAGACATAATTTCTTGTTGTTCAAAGAGACGATCAACTCTAATCAGTAGTAAATTCAATCAAAACTTCCTGACATCAATTGAAATCATGTTAGAGTTTGTAAAAACAGGATAATTACACTCATTTTGTAAGTTACAGGTATTGTAACAATTCTAAAATGTGGACCAATTTGAACAAATGCTTACATTTGCTGGCTGGCTCTATGCTAGTAGAAGTAGAAACATATAATCTGCATAAATAAATTAGGAGTCTTTTTTTCCCCCTCATAGCTCTTTTATTCTCCAAGATTCAATAATTCAAGCTTTTGTTTTGTTTTGTTTTTTTCTCAGGGTAACGACCTAAGCTGGTCATGTGTGGGCCACAGAAAGCAGGACAGGTATGGCACAGAGTTGCCACTTAGTACTAGGTTTTTATTTTTAAACCTCTCTTCTTTCTTTAAAGATAAACTTTAAACAAGTTAAAGGACATTGGAACTTTCCTAGTTGGCTTCTAATCCCAGCTGCACTACTCAGAACTACGTGTCTTGGCCAAGCCCCCTTGAATCCCTTCTCAGTGGATCCCCAGATTGACCCTTTACCAATGAGTGATAAATGCCATCGTCTAAAAGCCTGAGCTTCATGACTGTGATGTTGTAAGAAATACATTTGGTTTCTGGCCCTGAGTTTTGGCACATAGCTCCTGAAATCCTTGGACTCTCTGGAGTGATCAGGGTGTCCTGTATGCTAATGAGGACTGGTGGCTAGGGGCCTGGTTGGCTTCAGGATGGGGGCTGGTCTCAGGAAAGACGAAGGCACAAGCAAGGAGTCCAGACTTTCAGCTCTACTCATTGCCCCAACCTCCAGCGATAGGAGAGGGACTGAAGGTTGAGTTGATCACCAAGGGTCAATGATTGAATCAATAATAAAGCTCCCATAGCCCCAAAGCCTCCGAAAAAATTGGACTCAGAGTATCTGGACTGTTGGGCACATGGAGATTCCTAGAGGGTATGACCAGAGAGGCCACGGCAGCCCTGTCCTTCCCCTAAGCTTTGTCCTTTACATCTCTTTATCTGGCCATCTGTCTGGATCCTCTGTAATGTATCTCATAATAAATGAGTGAAAATAAGTAAGCTGCTGCTCTGAGTTCTGTGAGCTGCTCCAGCCAGTTAATGGAACCTGAACAGGAGGTCGTCAAAGCACAGATCACATCCTGGGGCTTGTGATTGGTGTCTGAAGTGGGAGTCAGTCCTGTGGGTCTGAGCCCTCAGCCTGGGGAATCCAGGGCTGTTTCCAGGTAGACAGTGTCAGAATGGAATTAGAGGATGCCCAGCTGGAGTCTGCTGCAGAATTGCTTGGCTGCTGTGTAGGAACCCACACCCCCTTATTTTGATGACCAAGAATTTCTTGGCTACTATGTAGGCAAAACACATACACCCCCTCATTTGATGACTAGAGGTGAAATACAGTGTTGGGTTGACCATGTAAGAATAGGGAAAAACTGTAGGGTTCCCTCCAGAGCTGACTTGTCTTGGGTTGGCACAAGTCTGGCACACTCTAGAGCATGCCTGCAGATTCAGGCTGATGCTACTCCATGCAGGACTCTGCCTAAATTCTTACCTTGTGCTTGTCTTCTCCTCCCCTGCCCCAATCTCCCTACACCTGGAGCATTTCCTTTATAAACAACTTGCACATGAATCTTTGCCTCAGGATCTGTTGTGGGGAGCCTAACCATCAAGTTTCCCAAATGTCTGTACTCCACTTTCCCTTTATGGCATTTGGAAATAATAATAAGACTTTGCTCATAAGGTTGTTGTTGTTGTTGTTGTTAAGTACCATCAAGTTGGGTCCAACTCATAGCAACCCTACACACAACAGACAAAACACTTCCTGTCTCTGTGCCAGGCACACAGTCTTTTTTATGTTTAAGTCCATTGTTGCAGACATTGTGTCAATCCATCTAGTTCAGGGTCTTCCTTTTTTTTGTTGACCCACCAGTCTCCCAAACATGATGTCCTTCTCCAGGGATTGGCCTCTCCTGACTACATGTCCAAAATATATAAAATGCAGTCTAGCCATCCTTGCTTCCAAGGAGCACTCTGGTTGCACTTACTCTAGGACAGATCTGTTGGTTCTTTTGGCAGTCCATGGTATATTCAATATTTCTCTCTAGCACCATAATTCAAAAGCATCAGCTCTTCTCCTGTCTCCCTTGTTCAATGTCCAGCTTTCACCAACATATGGGGTAACTGGAAATACCATGGCGTGACTCAGGTGCATCTTCATCTTCAATATGACATCTTTACTTTTCAACCCTTTAAAGAGGTGTTTTGCAACAGTTTTTCCCAATGCAATGCATGCTTTGATTTCTTGACTGCTGCTTTCGTGAGTGTTGATTATAGAACCAAGTAAAACAGAATCTTGGACAACTTCTCTCATGAGGATGGTGTGAGTTAATTCATGAAGAGTACATAAAGCTGTGAGTGACAGGTCCTATACAGAAGTTAGAAGTCACTAGTACTGTGATTACAGACTTGTGAACTAACAATATCATGTTGTTTCCTGAAATAAGCTTCAGGTGACAGGCTCAGATTTAAAATTTGGCCTTGGTATTGACTGTGTGCCCTTGAATAAGCTTTCCTTGACCTCTTGTGGCTTCCATTTCCTCACCTGCAAAACTAGGGAGATAAATGTAATGTCTGCACCTGCATGGGTGGTTGTGAGGCTTTAAGGAGTGGGGTTGGTCACAGGAGCAGTACCATAACTGGCTCATAGCAGGTGCTTAATAAATGGTGGTTCCTATTATTAATACACCTTGCAAAGCAATTGTCATCAGATTCAACCTAACTCATGATTGTAAAGGGCAATAATATCTAGGAATATTTATTGACATTCCCTCAGTGCCTAGGACTCAGGCAGTGACTGTGAATATTAACAATGCAGGTATTCCTGCGCCCAAAAGGCAGATAAGACCACCAAGGCTCATGGTGAATCAGTTACTCAGGAGAACTAAAACAAATGATTTGGTACCAAAAAAACACAAAAGCCATACTTGCTTCATATTTCTGTTCTGTGCAGACTATACCACGCTTCCCTGAGTTTAAAAAAATTGGAAAAATTTATTGGAGTGGAAGGAGTGAATCCATACAGCTGTCCTCAAACACTAGAGGGAGAGAGTGGTATGGCTTGGTGGGCATGATCAGGGCCTTCAGATGTCCAATGGATTGGGTTTGAATATAACTTTACCATTTACTGTGGGGTGGTGACCACTTCTCTGTGCTCTGTGTTTTTTCTTTCTTTCAAAATAGGATGTTACTAGAACCTTCCACACTGCATTCCTGTGAGGATTAACAGATGATTTCATCTGAAGCAACCTGAAGCCTTACCACTATGGTATCTAATCCTGTCAGATTAGCTAAGCAGGGTCCAGTCTGGTTAGTGCTTGGATGGGAGACTGCCTGGGAATACCAGGTGCTGTAGGCCTGGGAGAAGTACCCAGCAACCCACTCCCCAAAAACCAGCTGTTGAAAACTCTATGAATAGCAGAGAAGCACTGACAATAGTGTTTCCTCTATTGTACATAGGGTAGTTATGAGTTGGACACCAACTTGATGGCACCTAACAAAAACAACAACATCTGAAGCAAGGATGACTTATCTATAAGACATTGCAGGCACATGCCTAGGAGGCTCCATACTTGTAGGAACATAGGAAAATGTTTTAGTTTCTTTTTAAATTCAGAACAGAAAAATGAACTTCTCCATGGAAGAAAGGGCTTAAAACATATATTAACATATTCATCTTTATACCAAGTCCAGTCATAAAATATAATTTATAATAATTATTATTTAATAGAGGTTGGGGTTTAGCTTAGTTGGTAGAGTGCTACTCTGCACTCTCTGAGGCCCTGGATTCAATCTCCAGCACTGCAAAAAGATGGGAAAAGGATGTGGCAGCCCACTCCAGAAACAATCCTGAAACAATCAGCCATCAAAAACCCTATCAGTTCCAGAGAAACACTGACATAGTGCTGGGCATGGCACAGTGTTGGGGAATGTTTTGTTCATAGGGTCACTATGAGTCAGAACCAACTTGATGGCACCTAACAACAATTAACAATTATTTAATAGAAGACAGGGACCACAAAAACAAAGTATGTGGAATTTATGGAAGTTATAATGTGGCTCTGATCCAAAGTATTTAGTTCAGAACTTGGCACCATACAGAGAAATTCAGTTATCTCTTGGCATCCATAAGGAAATTGTTTCTAAGAAGCTTGTGGGTATGAAAACCCATGGATGCTCAAGTCCTTTATATAATATGGCATACTATTTGCATATAATCTACGAACATCCTTCTATATAATTTAAGTCATCTCTAGATTACTTATAATAACCTGATACAATATAAATTTGTTGTATATAGTTGTTATGCTGTATTGTTTAGTGAATCATGACAAGAAAAATGTCAGTACATGCTCAGTTCAGGTGCAATTTTTTTTCAATATTTTTGATCTGAGGTTGATTGAATCCACAGATGTGCAACCCTAGGCTGTGGATGGCTGACTGTGTTAAGCATTCTCCATCTTGATGGATCTCTGCAGAGTTAACTACAAACTTCTGGGGGTCATAGAGGGTTGGTATATCCACATATTCTACCTCTTCCCCTTTTCACAAGAACTCCTCTGCCAGTGCATGCAAAAGGTAGAGAATATGTCTACCTAAGAAGACTTTCTCTTAGGAAGATATTCAGGATTAGAAAGGCAGATCTTACGGCAGGGAGCACATGGGTGGAGCTATTTTGGCTAAAATTAGGGAAGATGGCAGCTATGACTCATGGATCTGTGTCTATGATTATTTTGTTAGGTACTCTTGAGTTGGATTCAACTCATAGCAACCCTATGTACAAAAGAAGGAAACACAACCCACTACTGTACCATGCACATGATCTTTGAGCCCATTATTGCAATCACTATGTTTCTTCTTATTTTGAGTTGTGTCACATCAACAAAAGGAGATCCCAGGAGCTTCCCTCCATTTCTATCATTAAAGTCGACTCTACTTCGAGGAAGCAACCCTTTTCCAGTCATTTCTTGAATGCCTTCCAGCCTGTAGGGCTCATTTTCTGGCACTATATGTGACAGTGCCTCTATGCTATTCATAGGGTTTTCAATGGCTAGTTGTTTTGAGAGTAGGCTGTTGGGTCTTTCTCCCTACTCTGTCTTACCCTGGAAGCTCAGCTGAAATCTGTCCACCATGAGTGACCCTGCTGGTATCTGAAATACCAGTGACATAGCTTTCAGAATCATAGTAACACCCAAGCCCTCACTGTATACCAAGCTGACAGACACATGAGAGTGTCTAAGATTGGAGATGGGCAAGTAGATGGTAGAAAAAGCCAGTGGGTGGGCCCCATGGGTGCAATGTTCTATGGAGGTGGCATCTAGTTATGATCTATCTAAATTTTCAGCAAAGTCCAAAGACCTATGTAAATCTTCAGCTGAACTTATAGATCTTCTTCAGCCTCACCCTTAGTAAAACCACTCTGGCAAGTTCAAAGCCAGAGGCAGACCTGCATCACTGTGGGATGAAGTGGAGTTTAGCCCCAGAGAGGGAGGGGATGAGAACTTCCTTGTTCCATGGGATGCACTCCCATGCCCTACCACTCAAAGTGCAGCCCTACAGTCTCAGCTAGGATATTTCCAAAAGCAGAACCTTGGGGATTGTTGGGAGGAGAGGGATGGGGACACACAGTGGGCCTGTGGGGAAGGAGTCAGTCCATGAACTTCCCGCTGAGGATGATCAGGCCTTCTGTGACATAGAACCTGGAGATGGAGTCTTGTGGAAATGACACCAGGGAAAACTGCCTTTCTGTACACTTGGAAGATGCTGCACCAGGGCAATGTGGGGGGATAATTCAGCCTCAGCAGAACAAAACAACAGAGTTCTTGGTACTATATCTGCTCAGCAGAGAGGACCTGTGACCTAATTAGAACAGATTAAACCCTTTCCTGTCTGACACAGAGATAATAGTCACATGTTAGTAAAACCCAGTTAGTGATGTGGAATGAAGCAATGAATAAGTGCTTGACTGTGACCCTGTTTCCATTCCATGGATATCTTGTTTGATCAATCTGGAGAATCCCTCAAACCTCATCAGGATTAACTAGGTGGAGACTCAGAAATCTAATCAGATACCATCTTCTGATTGGAAGTTAGTTGAAAAGCAGAGTTGTGATTAGAAAGGTCAATTAAAGCTACTGAGGAGCCAAAAGAGAAACCCCAAACCCTGGAGGCTGAAGCCATTGGCTGGTCCTTCTGGAGGTCCATGCATTCAACTAGACTTATCCAGATCTGACTCATCAGGATGAGCATTCAAGCCCCATGTATCCTGTAATTAACAGAGCAGATACAGCTGAGGACAAGGCCTTGCTCATCCTTGGTTTGGAGGAGTTGCAAAGGGAGCTCTTCCCACCACTGGTTGTAGAGGCCTTTGCTGGGACACGTGGTACAGTCCTGGCCCTGTGCCTGCCTCCCTCTGGTGACCCTGGTGAAGACATCTCACCTGGAAACCTTACAAGCTTCACTGGATGGGCTTGGTGTGATGATTCTCCAGAGGGTTTACCCCAAAAGGTAGAAGGCGCAAATGCTGGATTTGCAGAATGTTCACCAGAACTTGTGGAGTGTGTGGTCTGTGGTCATGGCTGTTGCCTGGTCAACATGGTAAGAGGTACGTGATGGAGGCAAAGCAGTCCTGGGTATTGTTAGTAGACCTTTAAGTCTAGAAAGGAAGGCTGGATGAATCCATCTACTTCTATCTGTGGGTTAAGCAAAAATAAAATAAAATAAAATATAATAAAAATAAGGGTTTCCTACACCTGGGTTGGGAAAAGGACCTAGCAACCCCCTCCCCAAAAAATCAATCTGCCATTGAAAACCCTATGCACAGTAAAGAAGCACTATCAATGGTGTTTCCCCTGTTGTGCAGAGGGTTGCTATGAGTCGGATACCGACTCGATGGCACCTAACAACAACAACAACAACACACCTGGGTAGTAAGAGAGAGCTGAAGAGTTTTTTCAACGTCAATACAAAATATCAAAAAGACTTTTGAAATGGTGGAGCAGGACTGTGTCCAGGAAATGGAAGTATACTGCACCTGGTAACTGTCCCTCTGGCTAGGTGTACTTGTTTCCTTGGCCAGATGAGTAAGCTTCACAAACTCTTTCTCTACCATGTCTCTGTCTGCCAGGAGTATGCATGGGTTGTCCTCGAATTAATTTGTCAGTTTCACAAGTTGGACTGTCTCCAGAGCTTTATGTGAACTCAGTCTTCTGCCTCAAGTCATGCTTGATATGGTAGAATTATGGAGTGATGGGACCAGGGACATGTGTCTTAAGGAGCTCAGGTGCCTACAGACCCCCTTGGTGACACTCACCAGCCAACTGCCTGAGTCTAAGAGTCAGACTCGTGCCACTTGTCTCTCTGCATAAGCATCATCCAGCTGATGGAGCTGGACCCGAGGGGCATGAGATTCACCAATTTAAGCTCCGTTGGAGTGTCATATTGCCACTGTCTTCAAGACTCTGGACTTGGAGGACTGTGGGATCATGGACTCCCAACTCAATGCCATCTTCTTACTCTGAGCTGCTGCTTCCAGCTGAGGACCTTCAGCTTCTGTTCAAACTCCATCTCCACCTGCATCCTAGAGAAGCTGCTGTGCCATGCTACCAGGCCAACCAAGTGAAGCCTTGAGCTGTATCCTGCTCCTCTAGACAGTTATAACCCCAGGGTGCTTTGCTCTAAGCTGATCGTGATACAGAGGGCATGAAGGCACCCAAAGATGTTATTTTCCAGTAAAGTCCCTGTTGTCAGTGTGACAACTGGGTAATCTAGAGCCTGGAGCTCAGTGAATGTTGCTCTTGGATGCCTTTCTAGTTGGATGTTACATCATAGGCTTTCTTCTGAGTACGTGGCAATGAAAGTTAGGCTATAGGTGCATCAGAAAGCAAACACAGAACTCATGATTTCAAACACCTGCTCAGTGTAGGTGGCAAAAGGAAAGGTGATGGTAGGGGAAGATTGGAGTGGTAGGGCTGCTTTGGGGAGTGGTGGAACCTTCTGGAATGAATGTCTTATGGAGTCAGAAACAGAAATCTCAATTTCTAGAGTGAGAGTCTAGCTTGATAGGTACATGAGAGAGTTACTGTTGCGTGGATGGTTGTAAAGAAATGGTCAAAAATAAAGAGAACCTCTGCGTAGAAAAAGTGTAGCATCTTCTACCGGTGGCATTTTAATAGGAAAAGTAACCAGCATGTATGTTAACATTTGATAAGCTCTTCTTTAATCTGTAGATTATTTAGTCACTGCTATAAAATGGATCTAAAACTATATTTGTTTGGGAGAAGTCACTTTCCATTCTGAGGAAAAGGATCAGGGACAGGAATAGGGAATAAGGAACTCCTACTTTAAAGTTTGCCTGCAGCTGTAGCCCTGTGGAATCTGATCTCATCAGATCTCGGAAGCTAAGCAGGGTCAGGCTTGGTTAGTACCTGCATGGGAGACCGCCTGGGAACACCAGAAGCTGTAGGCTTGGGAGAAGGACCTGGCAACCCCCTCCCAAAAATCAATCTGCCATTGAAAACCCTATGAACAGTGGAGAAGCACTGACAATCGTGTTTCCCCTGTTGTACAGAGGGTCGCTATGAGTCGGATACCGACTCGACGGCACTTAACAACAACAACAACAACAACAACAACAACAACAACAACAACTTTAAAGTTTAGGTCAGTGCTTCACAGCATTGGTTATTTAGTAAAATCCCCCAATGGCCAACTAAACCAGAAGCTCGGCAGGTAGAATAAGGACTAATGCATATTAAAAGTTCCCCTCATGATTCTACTATGTAGCCAGATTTGAAAACCAGTAATCTAGGTCTTCAGCTAAAGGGGTGGAAGACTTTCAGTCTTCATGGGTGGTTTGTGTACCTCCCTGTGGAGAATTTTCTACAGGGCCTAAGGATCAGATCTCCAGTTAAAATGGAAGAATTTTGCCTGATGTCTTCTCTCTAGAGGTGGCAACCAAGGTGAGTGGCTGTGGTATCACGAAGAATTCACGGCTGTGGTATTTCTTTCTAACTCTGAGGACATCTTTCTCCTGGCTAGTCCAGATCTCCTCATCTTGTATGAGATAAAAGCAATAGGAAGAAGAGGAGCTATTAAGAGAAAGGCCTGAGTGGCAGGTGTCTCTGATGGTTTTCTAGATGAATCTGAGGCAAAGGTTTCCTCAGGGAGACTAGGGCATGACTCACAATTGGTGTCACGTGGAAGTTACCCACTGCATGTCTGATTCCTGGATCTGTGTTAACATCAAGCTTCCTGTTTTGTGGATTGAAAATGAGAGAAAGAGCTTTAGGACCAATACAGCAGGTACAAAGTACTCTAACTTTTGAAGTGGATAAAATGTCAGATGGCTAAATTAGTCCAAATCAAATCAACTCTGGCTCAGGGTCCCTGCTTATCAAGGTCCAGGAGAAACTCAATCACAGCCATTTGACATGGCCTGTCCTGGGACTCCCTGGTGCTCAAACCCTATGGCCCCTAGAGAGGAAGTTTCCAGTCATCCGTCCTGGCTGTCGGCTCCTGCTGGTACGTAATACAGGTCACATGCTCCTCTTTCAGTATCCACTCAGCATCTCTCCTCCAAGTGGGCCTCAGAGAAAGGCCTCACAGCAATATTTCCCTAACTGGATCGATGTGTAGCTCAAGACCTTCACCTGGGCCCCTATAATCACCGAACTTATTGTCCTGCTCCCCACACAACTGCCATCCAAGGCTGTCTTGGAGTAACGTCTCAGAATGGACAGTAGCTCCCACCCCTAAGTAAATCCCCAAGCCCTCTTCTCTCCCCTTGTTGTGTGGCATCCAGCTGCACAGTAACAAGTCATGCCTCCTTCCTTTACCCTGGGACCATGAAACTCTTCACCTTTTTCCTACCAGATTCCACATCCAATATGGCAGCCAACAGCCTCAGGTGGCCATGCTAGTGAACTCCTGAATGTGTCTCACTCAAATTGTTTCAGGCTGCAAGTGCAAATTACATGCAGTGTTTAGGAGACTTGGTACAGAAAAATGTGAAATATGTCAATAATAATTCTTTACATTAGTTACACATTGAAATATTTTAGCTATTTTGGGTTAAACATTAAAATTAATTTCACTCCTTTCTTTTTACCACTTCAGATGTTTACTAGAAAACATAAAGTTCATACATGGTTCACATTATATTTATGTTGGAGAGGCTCCTCTCTGCCCAGTGCCTTACTTTTGACCTTAGAATAGAAACTAGGTTAGGAACAGGGATATGGCTTCAGAGCAGCCCACTCCTACCCATCAGGCCTGAAACCCAGGTGGACATTAACTCTGCCCTTCCTCTCTCCTGTCCCTCTCTTCCTCAGGAGCTGGAATCTGCACACAGACACCAGGCTGTCTGGCTTGCTGTGAGTGTTGGGGAATGAAAATGGGAGAGTTCCTCCCATTCTTTCTCTCTTGGGTCGGCTGTGGAGGAAACAGGGTTACTAAATTGTGAGTCAGTATTTTAGCTTCTCTTATCCTTAATCTCTCCGATTTTACAGATGAGGAGGCTGAAACCCAGAGAGGGCAAGCAACTTATCCTAAGGCACAGAGTGAGTTCCAAGCAGGGGGAGCATCCTCAGCTCCTGCCAGCGCGCACAGTATCCACCAAATCACCCAAAGGCAAGAGGAAGCAGGAGGTGAAGTCAGACAGGAGGTGGCAACTGGAAGGGGTGATCACACCACTCTGACTTTCCAGAATACCTTTGGAGAGACTGTGGCTGCATTTAGAGCTAATGACATGATTTCAACCCTGACCCACCCCCAGTCTTCTAACTTATATTTTTCTTGGCTTTCAATGTTTAACTTTTACTTCTTCTTTTTTTTTTTTTTTTTTTTTTGGCGGTACTGGGGATTGAACCCAGGGCCTTGTGCCTGCATGCTTTGCAAGTGCTGGACCACAGAGCTGCGCGCCCCCCCCCCCGCCCATATTTTTTACTTTTTGAGACAGGGTCTTGTTAAATTACGCAAACTGCCTCTGGTCTCAAACTTGCGATCCTCCCGCCTCCACCTCCCAAGCCGCTGGGATGACAGGCATGCACCACCGCGCCTGGCTGACTCTTACTTCTTTAGAAATGATTTTGATAGTGGTAGTGTGTCCTTGACTGGCTCACTATTAAAATTATTTTTGCTGCTTCCTTGTCCCTGTGAGACAAGGCAGGATGGAGACAAGTAATTGCCAATCACAATTCCTGTGCCGTCACCCTTGGTGTTGGCTCAGGAAGGTGTTTTCCCAAGGGGAGGCTAAGGAGAGGTGCCCCTCACACAACACAGCATACCGCTGTATCCAGCCAGGGGAGCAGTCTCCTCAAGAGATGGATGGATTTCCTTTAATCAAATACAGACCAGCCCCAGGTGGAAAGGTTGCGAGAGCCCTTGGGGAGCCGGGGAGATGCTGAAAGACACAAGATCAAGTTAAACTACCTGCAAGCTCCCATTACAAAATCAGTTCCTCCCGCTCCTTCCTCCTCCTTGGGGGATAGCATTGCCTTTTCTGTGTCTGAAACTCTAGGAAAAGAGGATTATATTTCTCCATGGACTTTCCTGAAGACCTGAGTCTAACCTTACCTTTGCTCTTATCTGCAAGCAAAAATAGAGGTTTTTTCCAACCAGCCCAGGATGTCTTTTCAGACTGTAATAGAATTCCATGAAGGATCCAGCTCAGCTCATTTTTCCCTCCCTGCCAGCACAGTCTAGGAGGCGGAGGTGGAGCCTGGGCTCCATGCTCTCTCTGGTGCTAATGAGAGTAGAGAATCCAGCATGGAACAGTTCCCTTGGGAGAGTTTTCACTGTATCAGCCCTTCTTTTAAAACACCTCTTTAAGGAGAGTATTTCCGGATCAATGGGTCAAATAGGTGTCCATCAGAAGGTAGATGACTGATCTAATGGGTACTCCATTTGCTTACCTTTCCAAAGGCCACTACATTATGGTCATAGGTGTAGGTTTTTTTTTTGAGCAGCTACATTGTGCTGTTGACACTGCATATCAACCTTCTCTGTTGTTGTTGGGTGCCAACTCGCAGGTAATTTAACTAGATCTTGTGTGTCTCTCAGCATCTCTCCAGTTCCCTAAGGGCTCCCAGGACCTTTCCACTGGAGGCTGATCTATATTTGATTAAAGGAAATCCATCCATCTCCTGAGGAGGAATTGTCCTCCTGGCTGGATGCATCTGTGTCCTATATATAATAGAATGAATGCCAACTAACACTGTGCCATGCACATAATCTTTTCATGTTTGAGCCCAATGTTGCTGACACTATGTTTTTCTCATTTTGAGTCATGCCACATCAGCAAAAGGAGGTCCCAGGGGCTGTACTCCATTCCTGTCATTAAGGTCGACTCTACTTTAAGGGGGCTGGGATTTAGCTCAGTTGGTAGAGCACTGCGCTGCAGTCTCTGAGGTCCTGAGTTCAATTCCCAGCACTGCAAAAATGGGAGCAGGGCCTGGCAATCCACTCCCAAGGCAATCCCGAAACAGTCAGCCATTGAAAACCCTATGAGGGCTGCTATGAGTCGGATACCGACTCGACGGCACTGAACAACAACAACTACTTTAAGGAGGCAACTCTCCCCAGTTGTTTCTTAAATGCCTTCCAGCCTGGGGGGCTCAGTGTTTCTCTGCTGTTCATAGGGTTTTCAATGGCTAAATGTTTCAGGAGTGAGTGGGCTATTGGGTCCTTCTCCCTAGTCTGTCTTACTGTGGAAGCTCAGCTGAAACCTATCCACCATGGGTGGCTCTATTAGTATCTGAAATACCAATGGCATCACTTTCAGCATCACAGAACACACAAACCCCCACAGCATGACAAGCTGACAGACACATGGGGGTACTGTATTTGGGTGTGCCTTTTATGTGTGGCTTGCCTTGCATTGCTTTGCTGAGACCGGGCTTCAGCCAGCCAGGTGTGACCCCTGACTTGGTTGGAATGAGTATGTTTTGTAGGGCAACAGCCCTCTAGCAAAGCAAGAACTGTGAGTTGTAGGAGTGGGTTTGAATGTGTAAAAAGTGCCCAAGATTGACTTAGGAAGTCAGGGAGAGAGAGAGCAGTGTTACTATGTGCAACAATGAAAGGAGAATTCAAAAATCCAAATGTGGGAAGAGAATGAGAGGGAGGGAAACAGGGGAGAGGAGTCAGCAAGCATCTCAGCAGGGGCGAAGCAAACAGTGAAAATCCCATGGTGGTGAAGTGGCCAAAAGGCGTTTTACAAATGAACATGTCCTAACATGCCATTTAAAATGGTTGGTGTTTCCATGATGTAAACCCATCTCCATCTCCCCAGGCTCCCACCCAAATCCTCAACAGAGCCTGCCAGCCTTGGCCACTCACAGACTTCCTGTGTGAGCTGCGTGGTTTTTCTCATGGTTGGGGGAACTGAGGAAGGCTTGGGTGGCATCCGGGTCAAGATGACACAGAGCACTGTGTCAGCAAAATCAGGACCTTAAAAACAGAGGTGGCCACAAGGATGTGACTGTCCTCCATTTTAAAAAATACTGGTGGAGAGCTCTGGATTTATATAGGTAATGAAATAAAGGCTCCAGTCTTACCAAGATTCTAGAGTCTAAGAGATCCCCACAGGCATTCGTGGTTCCGTGTTTTTGGGCAGGGCTTTGACTCTCTGTCTTTCTCCTCCTCTTCTCCCCTCTCTCCTCTGTCATCTTACAGAGACCCACATGTAAAACCATATGTAGATTGAGAAAGATTTTACTCAGATCCTCTCCAGAGAGTTTTGCCCATGGTGGGTGGATTGAGGTTATGGGGTAGGGAGCTCACTCTCCATTTGTTTCTTTAATGAGACAAATCCTCCTGGATTTTCTTTTATGTACTTTGGGTACAAACTCTCTACAGGACACAGAGTACCAAGTAAATTAGTATGTCTATTCAACGAATATACGTATATTAGTATGTATATACAGTGAACATAGGTATATTATTTTAATTTTGCAAAAGAAATTGTTCACTCTTACTTACACCAGGGTCAGGCAAATAGTTGATGTTATGCTTCTGCTCAGGATTAGTTACATAAATTTTCCACCAATTCCATCTATCACATCTCCTGCCAGCAGTTATTCAGTGTCTTTACTGCTCATATAAATTGCCTTTACCAATATTGCCTTCCCATTCATCTCTGTTAACCCCTGGGTTCCCATCGCTTTTAGCCTCGGAAATGCACGGTTATCTTTACAGATGCTTTAGCCTCTAATCTGGCCGTATATATTTCAGGCTTTCCTAGCTGTGCTTGAGTGATCTGGATGTCTATCAGACGCCTCCTGATAAAATACTGCCTTCTCCGCCATCCAGAGACTTATAGTTTACTTTTAAAATAACTCACTTGAAATTTAATAGGAGGTTTTAAAGCCACATCTGATTTAAGCCCCGTAAATTCCAGCTTTTAAGAATGCTCGGCATACCAACCTGGGGCTTTGTAAGGTACCGAGAACAGTCTTTCCATTGTTGTTTTATTCACAGCACATATGAAAATGAAATGAAAAAACATACCAGGGGCAGCCTGTAAGTAAACTCACTGACACAAGATGACCAGCAGAAAGGTGCTTAAAAGTGGGGACAGTCTTTCTGCTTGTAGGTAAAGGGTCTGAGTAGCTCTTTCAGCAGGCGAGGGAGAAGCTAACATGAATCCTTTAAGATCCTAGTTTATTATGGTCCGTGATGTTGGGAAACAAAAGAAATCAATAAATCTATGACATTTCTTTTTTAACTTCTGGCATAAAAGAACAAAAAATGGGGCTGTAGTTTCTCCTTCTCAGCAAGTCTAAGCTTCACTGAGGAGTGGGAGGAAAAGGGCTGATCCTTCAGACTCACAAGCAGTAATGGGAGCAAGAAGCTGCCGCTGACCTTCGCTACTTCTGCCTCATGGCAATTCTGAGCGGAAGGTATCAGCGTTCCTATTTTATAGATGAGAAGACCAAGGCTGGGGAGGCACTGGAAGAGCAGGTGGCGTCACCCCTACTGTCCAGCTCCCAAGCCCACCCTCTCACTGCCTGGCCCAGTGCCCTGAGCTTGCTGGGTATTTATAGTTCAGTCTGTTTAGGCCCCTCTGGACACCCCTTCAAATTCAGAGCACCGTGCACTAGATCTCCAAGCAGCACGTCCACATGCCTGATGGTGTCTCACTATTTCACCTTTTATTCCTGATTAGGGCCTTAAGGAATAAAGCAAAAGGAGCTTTCCACTCAGTGCTCTTCACAGAGCAGCATTTGCTTTTCTGGACTTTGTGGATTCCCTAGCACTTCCTGAGGGCTTCCTGGCTTCACAGAACATCTCCTGCCTCCTCTTCAAGGTCCTGCTTTGATTCCTCCAGCAGAGAGAAAACTTGCTTTTAAAGATACAGAAAAAACAACCCCACCAAGTGTCCTGATGGGCCTTGGTTTAAAATTAGAGTAACAATTGGCAAGGTTCATGCTGGTGAGCTTGAAATGGATGCAAATGTTTCACTGACTGAACATTCTTGCCATCAACTACACCTCCGGAAATCTATCTTAAAAACAATAATCTCAAGAGCAGGAAAAACTTTATGCATAAAGAGAGTTACTACTGTGTTATTTTTAGTGATGGTGAGAAAGGAAAAGGCAATGATTTGCCCAGTAACTGGACAATGGTTAAGTGATCATAGTGTATCTATTGATGAGTATTATGAAATCATTAAAGTGGTGTTTGTGGAAGCTTCAGTTTTCAAGTGACAAACCAAATACAAGTATTTACAGTATTTCCTCCCCAAATTTCACTAAAATGACAATAAAGGGATTTTTTTAAAACATAAAAACCATAGAGTCCTGGAGAATAAGAGAGGTGAGTAAGGGAGATTAGAGGTGGGAATTCAGTCTTGTTTTGTTGGGTACTGTTTTATTGGGTCCAACTCACACTGACTCCATGTACAACAGAACGAAACACTACCCGACACCATACCATGCACACGATCTTTTATTTATGTTTGAGCCCATTGTTGCAGTCACTGTGTTTCTTCTCAGTTTGAATCCTGCCACATCAACAAATGGAGGTCCTAGGGACTTTACTCCATTCCCATCACTAAAGTCAACTCTACTTTGAGGAGGCAATGCTTTCCCAGTAGTCTTTTGATTGCTTTTCAGCCTAGAGGGATCATTTTTCAGCACTATATTTGACAGTGTTTCTCGCTATTCCTAGGGTTTTCAATTGCTAATTGTTTCAGGAGTGGGCTGCTGGCTCCTTCTCCCTAGCCTGTCTTAGTTTGGGAGTTCAGCTGAAACCTGTCTACCATGGGTGGCCCTGCTGGTATCTGAGATACCAGTTTACTGGTGGCATAATTTTCAACATCACAGCAACTTACAAGTTCCCACAGCATGACAAGCTGACAGATATGTGGGGAATTCACTGTTAGATGCTAGAAAGTGGGTTTATGGCTGGCAACAGTTCCGTGGTTGAGAAAACTTAGCCTTGTGCCCTATGTGACTACTTTGTTGTTGTTGTTAGGTACCGTTCAAGTGGTGTCCGACTCATAGCAACCCTACATATAATGGGAAAAACAGTATTGTGAGTGCTTCTCGGTTATTCATAGGGTTTTCAATGGCTGATTCCTTTTTGGGGGTGGGTTGCTGAGTCCTTCTCCCAAGCCTACAGCACCTGGTGTTCTAGGTGGTCTCTTATCCAAGTACTAACTAGGTCTGACCCTGCTTAGTTTCTGAGATCTGACAGGATTGGATGCCACAGTAGTATAACTACACGTAAGTGACTCCTAGATAAAGATAAACAGGCCCATGTCACAGAGTCCTGCATGGTTCAAGGAGTCAAAACATCAGAACTCTTGGAGTTGAAAGCAAGAAGTGTGGTTAAAAGTTTTCATAGAAGCACAAAGAATGTAGATCTTTTTTCCTAACTAGGCAGCGTTCCTGTGGTACCTATGGAGGTTGGAGGTTTACCCTCAGCAGAGGCTAAACCATATTCCAGACTCTGGAACCTGAGACAAAGGAAGAGACAGGAGCATCACAATGGAGGGAAAACATGGCGACTGAGAGGGAATCCACAAACTGAACTGTGAAAGTCTCAGCCTCCTTTTCCCCACCATGATAAGAAAGCTAGGGAACAAGATGGGAGGCTGTAGCCTGACAGGATGCTACAGAATATTCTGGGTAGGAACTAGCAAGACCAAGAGAAAACCCAAAGATCCTGATAGTGACTGGTGTAAGGGGTCTTACATGATGATATAGTACAAGACCTGTCACTTTGTGGTAAAGTCCACTGCTTGGTAAAACTTGCCCCTACAAAGAGGGTCCAGGAAGCTGTTTATGCTTGCCTTATTCTTGAATAAGAACCAAGAGGTAAGCATCACCTGACTTCACAGAGAGCATTTTCTATGAAAGCCAGATACCAAAACAAGCCACCAACAGAAGAAACACAGAGGAAGCAAATAAGGCAGTAAATCACAGAAAGAAAAACAGCATCATTAATAACAATCCCTTAGAAAGGTAAGAAATGATTTTATATACATGAAAGAATTTAAGGGAATATTCAGAAAAAAATTTAAAAGAGCTTATGAAAACCCCAAACAGGGGAGCATAGTAGAAATGTTAAAAATTCAACAAAATAGTTGGCAGGTAAAGTTGAAATAATCTTCCAGAAAGTAGAACAAAGAAACAAAGGTATGTAAGAAGCAGAGGCAAGTTTCCAGAAAAAGGAACAGAGAACAAAAGAGAAAACTATGGAAATAATTTCAGAAAATGTCCTGGATTTTTAAGGGTGCACAACAAAGCATTTTCAAGACCTCAAAACCAAAACCCAACAAAAACCACAAAAACCTTTATCAAGGTATATCAGAATGAAATTTCAGAACACTGGAGACAAGGAAAAAATTCCCAAATCTTCCAAAGACAGGAAACATTGCACACACACAGTGTTAGGAGACAGAATGACATCAGCCTTCTCACTGGGAGCACTTAAAGCTGGGTGACAAAGGAGCACCTTTATATTCAGAGGGAAAATGATTTCTGTTTCAGAATTCTATATCCAGCAAATGACTATTCAAATATGGTGCTAGAAAAAAAAAGACATTTTGGGGCATTCAAGGTCTCACACACACAAAAAAAAAGTCTTCTCTACTCCTTGTTCAGAAGGATGAGTCATAAGCTAAAAGGCTGATCTGGAATTCTGGACAGAGTCAGTTAGCAGAGCAGAAGGGGAGGAGACTCACAGGCTCATGGGAAGAGAAATCCAGGAAGGACTGTTTTGCAGGAGCCATAGACAGCACCCAGTCTGCACTGGGAGGGAAGGCCCCATGGCTGGGAAGAGGGTCTCCACCATAAATTCAAATGGTGGCTGTGTTGCTTTCAGAGGGTTTAGAGAAGAATTTGGGATGAGAACATGGAAAATTGAGCCAGTGCTTGGGACCTAGGTTAGTGGTAGGACTTATCTAGAAAATTAAGCCAATTAAACATATGGCATCTACTGTCTTGAGAGAAACAAAGTTTCAGAAGGAATACCTAAGGAGCCATGATGATATTTACATGAAATCAGTCAAATAAATATTGACTATTGAATAGGCTAAATGTTGCTATATAATTACATTGGAGAGATGGAGGGAGAAGAAGGTAAGTGTGAATGCTTGTGTGTATACGTGCATGCATACAGGGAGAATGAGAAGTCAATTCCTAGAGGGAAGGTAATTTATAAAACTGCAAAATTAAGAAAGAGCTGATATGAAATCTGGAAGAGTGCTGTTTGTCCTCCAATATTTATTTTCCTCTGCAAACCTCTCAAACATGCACTTACAGAGAGTCACGGCTGGTGTAGAAGCTGCAGCCCCACCTACAGAGGTCTTGAGGGCTAAGATATAAATATATCACAGCCTGTGGACAAGTGATGAGAAGGTCCCCTGGGACTGTTCAAGATAGCTCTCCTGGGAGTGAGAGAAGCTATCCTGGTGATGGCTATGACTCACTTTCAAAACTGTGTACAGGGAAGGTTCTGAGTTATATTTCTATCTGATATACAAAAATCATGACATCTACCATGAACCTTACTCAGTGTGAGGATGAAAACTAGACCTGTTTACAAAAACAATTGCACTCAGGGAGAGAAGAGGGGTAGAAGAAAGCAAGGGGCACTGGGGAAGCAGGAGGTAGAGTCTGACCGGACTCCAGGGTAAGTGCTTTGTACACAGTATGACAAGCCCCAGCCTGGAAAATAGCAGTCTTCAAAGACCTGAGAATGTCAGCGTTCCTCCATGAAGTAGCCTGGGAAAAGTAGAAACAGCCCAAGAAAAATTTGAGTGGCAGTTCTAGAGGCGACCATTTTGAGAGGAAATTGAGGGTATTTACTGCACCCTTTCCTAGGACAGATTAAAAAGCTGAAGTTCCTGGGTGTAGGCACTCCCATCTTTTAAGTTAGACAGCCAAAAGGAAAGCAGGGCTCCCAACCTTTCAACAAATTAGCCCATTTTGGGAGGGTCAGAGCTGAAACACAGAGTGTCACCTATAGATGGCCCTAGAATCACAGACTTTGGGTTAGATGAGTCCGGACAGGCCAGGCTCAAGTGAAATGAGGGCTCCACTTAGTTTTAATCTTATTATATTATTATACATCCCCACTCCAACCCTCTACATTCCCCTTGTTATGTGTTTGTGTTTATGTTTATTTATATATATATAACAGTATATAAAAGTACACTATATACATTGCCTGCAGCTGTAGCCCTGTGGCATCGGATCCCGTCAGATCTTGGAAGCTAAGCAGGGCCGGGCCTGGTTAGTACTTGGATGGGAGACCACCTGGGAACACCAGAAGCTGTAGGCTTGGGAGAAGGACCTGGCAACCCCCTCCCAAAAATCAATCTGCCATTGAAAACCCTATGAACAGCAGAGAAGCACTGACAATAGTGTTTCCCCTGTTGTACAGAGGGTCGCTATGAGTCGGATACCG
>VMDO01014414.1:19362-54754 GCA_007922755.1 Pedetes capensis | reverse complement strand
GGAAGAACATTTTTACCATGAATGTGCATTTATAATTTAAACAAACATAGTTTACTAAAAGTAAAAAAAAATAAAAAAGGAAAAAAGAGAGAGAGAGAGAAGGAAAGAAAGAAAAAGAAAGAAAGAGAAAAAAGAAAAAAGAAAGAAAGGAAGAAAGGAAGAAAGAAAGAAGGAGGAGGGAGGGAGAGAAGGAGGGAGGGAGGGAGGGAGGAAGGAAGGAAGGAAGGAAAAGAGAAGGCATAAAGAAGGGAAGAAGGGAGGGAGGGAAGGAGAAAGAACAGAGGGAGAAGAAAGGCTTTCCCCCCCTTTTGAGAAGCAGCCCTTTTCTCGTGATGATGGAGACAGACTAGAAGCACATTTAAAAAGTGTAGCCATTTTGCCAAACCTTACAAACACCAAGTCCTTGCTTGTTTTATAAATGACAACCAGGAAGTACTCCACGGTTGGCTTTGTCCCCACTCTTCCTTAGTCTCCGCAAACCACCCTGGCATGAAGTCCTTGCTGCAACCTAAGCCCCGAGTGACTCCAGGAAGCCAGTCGGCATTTCCTCCCATGATACATAAATGTGCATTTTGCATGGTGTTGTCTCTGGGCCCAGATCCCACGGTGACAGGCGCCGCAAGAGCCCACAGACAGACAGAGGACGCGTCTGGCTCTGCACAGAGGAGACAGTTCCTTGGGGGTCAAGAGGCTGATTTTCCAAAGGCCACAGATTCAGACAGGATCTCGGGGCCGTCTAGGGCAGATCAGAGAGTTAGGCTTTGCTGCTGCTTTGTGCAGAGCATGCAGGAGGTATTAACCAGATTAAATCTTTCCTTCTTCCCCTTATGGTTCTGCTAGCTGACCAGAAGCTACATAAAGGATTTTTTTTTTCACCTACCTTTTAAGGTTAGATTATACTTGAGGTCTATTTTATAAGATAAGCCTAGGATTTTTTTTTAAAGTACTATTGTTGTTGTTGTTATTAGGTGCCTTCAACATAACGACCCTCATAGGGTTTTCAATGGCTGATTGTTTTGGAATTGCATTGACAGGTTCTTCTCCCATTTTTGCGGTGCTGGGTATCAAACCTGGGTCCTCAGAGGGCACAGAGCAGCACTCTACCAACTGAGCTAAACCCCAGCCCACTTTTAAAGTACTAGCCTACAAAAATGGGAGAAGGATGTAGCAATCCACTCCCGAGGCAATCCTGAAACAATCAGCCATTGAAAACCCTATGAGGGTCGCTATGAGTCAGACACAACTTGACTGGCACCTAACAGCAGCAACAATCTAAAAAATGGAGACATTCTGGGCTGGGGTGAGGCTCAGTGGTAGAACTCTTGCATTGCATACAGAAGGCCCTGGATTCCATTCCCAGCATCAAAAAAAAAAAAAAAAAAAAAAAATAGAATAAAATAAAATCATAAAGACTTTTAAAGTGGCCAATGATTTTTTAACTTGTTTTCTCTGGCAAAGGAGGAAATTTTAGGCCTCCCCCAGGACTGGGCTGGGATTTAGCTCAGTTGGTAGAGCGCTGCACTGCAGTCTCTGAGGTCCTGAGTTCAATTCCTAGCACCTCAAAAATGGGAGAAGGGCCTGGCAATCCACTCCCAAGGCAATCCCGAAACAGCCATTGAAAACCCTATGAGGGTCGCTATGAGTTGGATACCGACTCTACAGCACCTAACAACAACATGAGCACTTATTAGACACTAGGCGCTGCCAAACGCTCACCTAACAACAACAACCACCCCCACGACTGACATTTGCACAAGGAGAAAAATCCTCAGGGAAAGCCCAACGGGCACCTCATCCTTCCCCTCTCCTCCTGCCCGCCTGTCCTGGGTCCCTGCCTGGCACGGAACCCTGCACCCATTCCTGAAACTTACAAAATATTCTGTTGCTACTCGACAGTTTAAATATTAACAGGCATGTAAAGCTACTGGGGGTAACGCCTGGAGCCTGCAATCAGAAGCAAGCCTCGGCTGGATTCTGTAATTATTTCTTGCGCAACGCCAGGTCCCAGTCACAGCTTTCTGAAGATTACACACTTCAGCCACTCTGGCAAGACAGCCGCCTTTGCCAGGGTTGCATAAGCTCCGCATAGCATAATCATTAGTCATTAAGAAGCAGAACAAAGGGCCATTGGGACGAAGGTGCCACTCTAACAGTGCCTGTATTTGCTCTCAGGAAAGCAGACACTTCTTGTACATTTTGCCCTATGCCAGGAGTTAGGAAAGAGGCGGGGAGAGGACAGAAAGATACAAGGGAGCCCTCGAGTGGGGTGCACAACACAGACCCCATGGGGTTACGTGTCTACCGTCGCTGTTGTTTGAACCCCCACCGGGCCAGCTTGTGCCAACAGGACCCCTCTGCTTGGCAGGTACCTCCCGTTGGGCCACTGTGTCCCCTGCCTTCTGGTGTGGCCCCAGGTTTTCCTTGACAGCGAAAGTGCTGACCTCAGGTCCACACAGCCTCCGCGCCATCGGCCTAAATAGTTGGAGAGTGCGCTCTGAACCCGCAAAGCCTGGATTGCTTTTATGGAAATGTTCCCGAGCACCTGCACTTTCCGGGTCTTAGCTGTAGCAGGGCTGGCCCATGGATCCCGCCGGAAGAGGAGCTTTCTTGCAAACATGGAGGGGCCCCGGTGGATTTATGGCTTTCCTTGCTTCCCTGTTCACCTGGTTGCATCCTTTGTCTGCCGGGTAGATTCAGTGCCTACCTGCAGCCTCAGCCCAACCTGTTTGTACACTGGAAAAGCCAGCCGTGCACGGCTGGGTGATAATCACGGCAACAGTGCAGCCTGCAGGTGAGGGTGAAGATCACAGCGCGCACCTGGGACGGCCACAGGGCAGGTAGAGACCTTGGGGGTGCAGCGTCCCCTTCAGAGCCAGGACAGGATGCTCCGCCCAGGAGGGGAGGGTGGTGGGGCAGAGGCAAGCCATGGGATGAGACGGAAGCAACGGGGCCAAAGGAGAGACCCATGGTTCAGAATTTCACTTGCCAAAGTTTGTTGTTGTTGTTAGGTGCTGTCTAGTCATGTCCGACTCATAGCGACCCTCATAGGGTTTTCAATGCCTGATTGTTTTGGGATTGCCTTGGGAGTGGGTTGCCACATCCTTCTCCTGTTTTTGTGGTGCTGGGAATCGAACTCGGGACCTCAGAGACTGCAGAGCGGCGCTCTACCAACTGAGCTAAAGCCCAGGACTTATTGCCAAAGTTTACCTGGTTTGCTTAGTGTCAGGGTTCCTCACTTGAATGACAGATTGGGAAAGCAGGGATTTCTTTCTGTTCTCTGCTATATCCTCAGCCTTAGAATTGCACCTGGCATATCCAAGTCACTCCATAAGTAGGCACCAAATGAATGCATGGATGTACCAGTATGCTGGTCAATGTAAGAGAATATAAACCCACGGGGGGGGGGGGGTAGTCACAATATTAGATAATAATGTCAACAACAGGGATTACCTTGATAGGCAATAACAGTTTTCTGAAGCTGCCATTATAGAACTTAACAGGTTCTGTAAATCAATCCCACACTTAGATTTCAGAAAAACAATTGCACAAGAGGAAGATGGGAAAGATAGCATGGCTAAATGACAGCACATGCAGAGATGACAAGATCTCAGATGCCGGCCAGCTCAATCTGAGTCAAGAATAAAAGCAGCCCATCAAAAAAGTACGATCTTTGGTGTCATCGTTAATTAAAATAATCATAGTTTTCAGTACTCAAGCGTGCTCAGAGGCATTCCTTCATTTGAACTCACATAGTTTCAAACTCATGTGCAATGTGCATGTGAGCGAGGTTATTGATTGCAGCCTGGTTCATGAGCAAAGATGAGAAACCACCTAAAAGTCCATTTGTAAGGAATGGACTAAATTAGTGAGGGGAAGCCATGGGATGGATTACATTCTTACTGATTCAAAGCAACCTCTGAGGTTAAGTAAGTAGGAGGAAAGAGAGGAACCTAACAAAAGAAAATAAATGCCAGGCTTTATTTAGACTTGAAGACTTGCTACTCAGTTTGGGTCTGGCTCAGGAGCTTGTTAGAAATGCAGAGGACAGGAATGATCCCTGGCTTGCTGTCATTGTTGTTGTTAGGTGCCATCGGGCTGACTCATAGCGACCCTATGTACAACAGAATGAAAAACTCCCAGACGCTGTGCCATGCCCGGCGCCATGTCATTGCTTCTCTGCTATTCATAGAGTTTTCAATGGCTGATTGTTTCGGGATTGTTTCGGGAGCGGATTGCCACATCCTTCTCCCATTTTCTCAGTGCTGGGGATTGAACCCAGCCCCTCAGAGAGCTCAGTGCAGCACTCTACCAACTGAGTGAAACCCCAGCCCCAGTACCCTTAGTTCGATCCCCAGCACCACAAAACCAGAGGCAGGACAGGGCAAGCGGCGGTGCCTTAAGAGGTAGGGCCTAGTGGGAGGAAGTTAGGTCATTAGGCTTCTGCCCTTGAAGGAGCTACTGGGACCCCAGCTGCTCCCTTCTTTCCTTTCTGCTTCCTGGCTACCATAGGTGAGCTGCCCTCTCCACCGCGAGCCCCCGCCATGACGTACTGTGGTGCGCCATAGGCCCATAGCTAAAGGGCCGAGAGACCATGGCCTGGAACCTCTGAAACCACGAGCCACAGTAAACCCTTCCTCCTCCCAGTCACCCAGCCTCAGGTGCTTCATCACAGAGACACAAAGCTGGCACAGTGCCATGCGTATTGCCCCCACATCCTGAGGGCAGCCCTGAGCCCCACAGCTATCCCTTCACTCTCCAGAATTCCCTCGCTGCCATGACAGCCGACATCCCATGACTGGGCCACCTGGCAGGAGCACAGCCACAGGCTCCACCCAGCAGCTCTGATGTGCCCAAAGTCTCCGGGTGCCCCTGGACCTGAGGCCAAGCCCCAGGACACAGCTGGCCCTCAGTGTCAGAGGGTTCTGCAGGCATGGTTCCAACCAACTATGGATCAAAAGTACTAGGGGAAGAGAGTGGTGTTGGTCCCGAACACGCACAAACGTCTTTAAATGGTGCGATCATTGTGTCGGGCATTCTAAGCAATCTGTTGTTGTTGTTAGGTGCCGCCGAGTCGGTATCCGACTCATAGCGACCCTCATAGGGTTTTCAATGGCTGTTTTGGGATTGCCTTGGGAGTGGATTGCCAGGTCCTTCTCCCATTTTTGCTGTGCTGGGAATTGAACTCGGGACCTCAGAGACTGCAGCGCAGCGCTCTACCAACTGAGCTAAATCCCAGCCCCTCTAAGCAATCTAGAGAGGATTTAAAGTATACGGGAGGATGTGCATAGGTCCTATGTAAATACCATGCCATTTTTTCCCCTTGCAATACTGGGGGTTGAACCCAGGGCCTCCTTGCATGCTTTGCAAGTGCTGTACCACTGAGCTGCACCCCCAGCCCAATTTTTTACTTTTTGAGACAGGGTCTCTCTAAATTATGAAGACTGTCTCTGGTCTCAAACTTGCGATCCTCCTGCCTCTGCCTACTGAGTCGCTGGGATTACAGGTGTGCACCACTACACCCAGCTCCCATGCCATTTTTATAGAGGCCTTGAGCATCTGTGGGTTTTGGGATCCACGCGGGTCCTGGAGCCAATTCCCCACAGACACCGAGGGATGTGTGCGCGCGCATCCATGTCACGTACACACGGGAGATGCGGGCTGTACACCCTTCCAGAGCAGTGCTGGCTGCCCACGTGGGCTTCACTCATCCTACATCCTCCCTGGAGCCTCCTCCACTCCAACCCTTAGCCCACAGCTCCTCCACTCCTCTCCCAGCACCACAAATGTGGGACATGAGGGGCAAGTCCCAGGCGACCTCTGAAAGCATCATTGTCCCCAAGGCAGCAATATTTAAAAGATCTATTTGTAGAACCAAAAGGAAAGGGGTAGGTGAGAAAAAAGACAGAGAGAAAAGTGACAGGAAGGCAACATGGAAGAGGAATAATGTGCCCATGGTCCCCAAAGATGAATGCCACACCACTGTGCTGCTATGGAGCTGGGGAGACCCCACAGACCACTGCACGTGTCACGTCCTGTGTGCACCCAGGAAAAATGAACCCCGGGAGACGCAATGCGCTGGGGAAGTGTAAGGAATAAACCTGAGTGTGTAAGGAATAACCAGGTGTGAATAAAGGATAGAAATGATTGTAATATGAATATAAGTAAATAATGAGAGAAACTGTAACACATGAAGTGTGAAATGCTGTGATACCCCATAAAGCTGATGCAATCTAAGCCCCCCTGGGGCTGCCCCAGGGGAGGGTGAGGTGTGTGCTCGAGAGTGATAAAGTTAGGCCCTGGCACCCACTAACCCCACGGCACAATGACGTCAATGCAAGATAACCAGATGGAGCACAGACTCCACAGTGAACTGTATAAGAGAGGAGCCCTGACAGCAGTGGGCTGCTCCCAATCTGAGCGATGACAGACTCCATGTCACGCTGAGCCCCCCACCAAGAGAGGACCCGTTGCCACGTCGCCACCATTTCCGCACCGTGAGAGAAAGGACATCGGGATGGAAGGCTGAGGACACCGCTCGACCGGACAGATCGCAAGGCTTACGTGGGTCATCAGGTGCGACTACAGAGGTGCCAGGTATCGGTGTCCCAGGGTGAGTGTGTGTGTGAACTAACCCTGTGTGTAGGTAACAATAAAGGTCTCCTGCCACTGACAATATCTGGTCCTCTTATTCCCGACCTCACCTTAAGTGAGGGAGAGATTTGATCTCCGTATCTCTGGCTCAGCTCCATCCCCATTCCTCACTCAGGACAGGAAGTCTCCATCCTCTTACTGCCCAGGAAATGGGGGGAAGGCAGACCAGACTCCCCCTGCCAGGTTCCCAGCCCAGCGCCTGAGACTCACTCCTTGAACTTGAGAGTCACCCCACACAGGCAGGTCCCAGCACAGCAAAGCTGGAGTCACAGAGGGGAGGACTTGGTGATTCTCCTGCAACCCCCTCTCAAGACTAAAGAGCATCTCTTAAAGTCTTGAGTGACTAGAGATTTTCGAGTGGTCACTTGAGGACTCAGCACACGGGAGAGAAGTACGTCTCCTCAGAAGCTGAGAAGCTCCAAAGACAGAGCCCAGCCTGCCCAAGACTCTCCTTCTTCCCTCTCCTCACCTCCCGAACATCTCAAGCGGTTGGCAGGATCTGAAGGCTGCAGGAAGCCTTGCCAACGACTTCAGCTGTCCCCAGGTGATCCTAAGCAGAGCTGTGGACTCTGGCACCCACGGCTTTCTCTTGAGTCTAAAGATTAGTCCCAGCGAACAGGGAGAGCCAGTACAATAATTAATTTTTAAAATGATGAGGTCCTTTGGTGCACCAGAGAAAGAATACAGATTCATCTCCGCTGTCACCATGAAGATGCAGAGATCTGGCTGTAGAAAGCAAAGGACAAGGAGAAAACTTTACATGGAAAATCCCTTGGGACTTAGACGAACGGGTAGTCTTGTCCCCATACATACATCTTAGAATGATATCATGTTCGGAAATGACAGATGCTACACATGCTCAACACAATCTCTGAAACAATTCAAAGAGAAAATAGAAAAGTCTGGTAAACTAACACACACACACTCTTTCTCCATTTGTTCCCCAAATCCTTACACACCTGCCTGTGTACAGACACATAGGGGCTTTGGCTTGGCTTTAGAAAAATGGAAGATAAATACATATAGACACAGCATTCGCTTGTTCTCTCTCTCTCTCTCTCTCTCTCTCTCTCTGCCTCTCTCTCCCCGATCTCCAACCAACCCCTCTCTCTCTCTTTCTCTCTTTGTGCCTCAGTTTTTCTCATTTAAAACATCACAGACTACTGTCCTGGCGGCACCTGCCTGTAATCCCAGCACTTGGGAGGCAAAGGCAGAAGGATCTTGGGTTCCAGGCCAGCCTATGCTACATAGTGAGAGAAACCAAACCAAATCAAAACAACAACAACAACAGCAACAACAACAACAACAACAACAACAACAATGTCCTGGACATCCTCCCCAGATCAACAGACATAAGAGAACATGACTCTTGGGCATAGTTTCGCAACACTCAGCAGTGTGGACATTCCAGGGCCTGTTAGACTCTTACCGATGGGCCGCCAGGTCACCAGGCTGTTTTCATATTGCTCAGAACTGTGCAGACATCATTGTGAACTCCAGAAATCCTCTCCTCTGTGACAGCAGCAAACACACTGGTAAAAACTGTGAAAATCAACTCTCCTGACTCCTGGAAATCGAGCGGGGCGTGCAACAATCCAGGGACCCTATGCTCACGTAAAACAGCTGACTCTACTGGGAAAGAACAGAAAGTTCTGTGGGATCTGAGGTTGCCTGATGGCCGCCGCATCCTCCCTGTCTCCTCAGTAGCCTTGAACACCAATCCCTGGCAGCCACACGGAGGGCAGCAGCCTCCACTGAGCACAGAAAAAGGGTTGGAAGCCCTGCAATGCCCTTTTCCCAGAGAATCGTCCTAATGTGATTTCTCAGGAGGTTTCCCTAAAGACCCCAGCCTTGCCAGGCGTGGAGGCGCACGCCTATAATCCCAGTGGCTGGGGAGGCGGAGGCAGGAGGATCGCAAGTTCGAGACCAGAGGCAGTCTGCATAACTTAGCGAGACCTTGTCTCAGAAAATAAAGCAAAAATAAATGGGCTGAGGATGAAGCTCAGTGGTCCAGCACTTGCAAAGCATGCAGGCGCAAGGCCCTGAGTTCAATCCCCAGTACCACACACACACAAAAAAAGACCCCAGCCTCAAGGCTTGTCTTTATCTGACCTGTCTTCAATAAAGGGCAAACAGTGTAAAGTAGGCGATGGGAGAGAAGGACAGGCCATTGCAGGAAAACAGATCAGTAGCAATTGTTTCATGTTATGACTGCCTGAAGTACTGGTAACAGGGAGTGAAACTACGAGGTCATCAAAAATAAATACATAGATAAGAGGGAAAAGGCTAGGGAATGAGAGAAGCCTTTGAAACTGACATATTTTGGGGACTCTAGAAGGCTACATATCTGTAGCCACAGCACCCTGGCATCTGATCCCACCTAATGTCGGAAGCTAAGCAGGGTCAGCCTGGTTAGTTCTTGGATGGGAGACCACCTGGGGAATACCAGGTGCTGCAGGCTAGGGAGAAGGACCTGGCAATCTGCTCCCAAAACAATCCGCCATTGAAAACCCTATGGATAGCAGAGAAGCACTGGCATAGTGCTGGACATGACACCGTGTCGGGGAGCATTTCGTTCTATTGTACATAGGGTCACTGTGAGTCAGACCCAACTCAATGGCACAGAACAACAACAATAACAACAGAAGGCTGAATACATATTGTAGGGCTCTCTTTGTGCCCACAGCTGTGAAAATGCTGAGGAAAGAAGCGAGATGTTCCCAGGTTCTCACCTCCGGTTGACCTCCGGGCTCTGTGTGGGCAGCAAGCAATGACCAAGTCAGAAACACCAGATGTAGTGCTGAATGGGAAAGGCAGGCCCCAACACACCCGAAAAGCCCCTTGGCAAAGCCTGGAGAACTTATTGTTTCCAGACACTTAAGAAAATTATTGTCCAATCATTAGCTAACCACCGAGAATGGAGCGGAGATTTCAGTGACCACAAATGACAAAGTCTGACAAAAATGCAAACTTGACAAAATAGGTTCAGGAAAGGAACCAACCGAGGAAACAAGCCCTGAGCTAGAGGAAGAGAGAATTTGATTTTCAGATTGGTAACACTGCATTATTTTAAAGTCCCATTTTTAAAAAGAAATGTACAAGCCAGGCACAGTGGCGCACGCCAGTAAATCTCAACTCAAGAAGCAGAGGCAGGAGGATCGCAAGTTCAAGATCAGAGGCAGTCTGCATAATTTAGTGAGACCTTGTCTCAAAAAGTAAAAAAGAAAAAATGGGCTAGGGGCGCAGCTCAGTGGTACAACACTTACAAAGTATGCAGGCATGAGGCTCTGGGTTCAACCCTCAGTACTGCAAAAAAAAAAAAAAAAAAAAAAGATATCTACATGATATACAAAGAAACATGAAATCATGGCCCACATACAGGGGGGAAAAAAAAGTCACCCAAAGAAAATATACTTGTGTTATATTCAAATTATTACATTTAAAACTATTATTATATTCAAAATGCTAAATAGAAAAGACCATCGATTAAGAATACTACATCCAGAAAATCTTTGACTCAAAAATGAAGGGGAAATTAAGAAAATCTATTGCTAGCAGGCCCACCCTGTAACAAATAGGAAAGGGGTCCTTTGGGCTAAAATGAAAGGACATTGGACAGTAACCCAAGTCCACATTAAAAAAAATAAAGAGGGCAGTGAAAGGTCACAACAAAAGTAAATGTAAAAGAGTATGCATATTATGTTTTTGTTTGTAATTGGTCTTTTTGCTTATCTAACTTAACAGATGTTCCACAAAGCAATAACTATACGTCTGCTGACAGGCGTAAAATGTATGGTGATGTATCTTGTATGATAACAGGACAATTGAGAGGGAATGAATGAAGTTATGTAGCAATGACGTCTTTACGTGCTACTGAAATTATTTGATATTAATCTGAAACAGATGATGAAAATTCAGGATGTTGATTGTAATCCCCAGGACAACCACTAAGGAAATAACTCCAACAATATAGTCAGAGAAATGTCAGGAATTTAAGTGGTGTTGTAGAAAACATCTACATGATACAAATAAAGTACTACTAGTATTATAGATCCCCGCCTGTCTGTCAGCTTGTCATGCTATGGAGGCTTGCGTGTTGCTGTGATGCTGAAAGCTATGCCACCAGTATTTTGGATACCAGCAGGGCCACTCATGGTGGACAGGTTTCAGCTGAGCTTCCAGACTGAGACAGACTAGGGAGAAGGACCCAGGAGCCCACTTCCAAAACAATCAGCCATTGAAAACTTATGAATAGCAAAGAAGCACTGTCAAATCTAGTGCTGGAGAATGAGGCCCCCAGGCTGGAAGCCATTCAAAAGACAACTAGGGAAGAGCTGCCTCCTCAAAGGAGAATCAACCTTCAGAAGGAGAATGGAGTAAAGCCCCTGGGACTTCCAATTGTTGATGCTTGTTGTTGCTGTTGGGTGCCATCAAGTATCCGACTCTGAGTGACCCTCATAGGGTTTTCAATGGCTGACTGTTTCAGGATTGCCTTGGGAGTGGATTGCCAGCCCTTCTCCCTTTTTTTTTTTTTTTTTTTTTTTTTTTTTTTTTTTTTTTTTTTTTTTTTTTTGCGCGGTGCTGGGAATTGAACTTGGGACCTCAGAGACTGCAGCGCAGCGCTCTACCCACTGAGCTAAATCCCAGCCCAATTGTTGATGTAGCATGGCTCAGAATGAGAAGAAACACAGTGGCTACAACGATAGGCTCAAGCATAAAAAGATTGTGTGCGTGGCAGTGTGGGGTAGTATTTTGTTCTGTTGTACATAGGGTCACTATGAGTTGGACATAACTCAATGACATCTAACAATGAGTATTCTAAAAGAACAAAAAAAACATAAGACATATAGAAAACAGCAAAATGGTATGCGTAAATCCTAGCTTATCACCAATTACATTAAGCATAGATGGAAAAAATAGTCGAATCAAAAAAAAAAGAGATTGGCAGAAGGGATTTTAAAAACACAAGCCAAATACAGCCTGTCTGAAATAGGCACACTTTACACTCAAAACTACAAATTCACTGTGAGTAAACATACATAAGAAGATACAATATGCAACAATAAAAAGAGAGGCACAGAGGCTATAATCGTATCAGACAAAATGTACTTTATGATAAAAAATGTTTCTAGAGACAAAGAAGAGCCTGCAGCCGTCCCACTGTGGCATCTGATCCGTCAGATCTTGGAGGCTAAGCAGGGTCAGGACTGGTTAGTACTTGGATGGGAGATTGCCTGGCCAGGTGCTGTCAGCTTAGGAGAAGGACCTGGCAACCCACTCCCAAAAACCAATCAGACGTTGAAAACCCTATGAATAACAGAGAAGCACTAACAATACTGTTTTGCCTGTTGTATATAGAGTCGCTACGAGTCAGACACTGACTGGACAGTAACTAATAACAACAAGAGGCAAACAGGACGTTTTATAAGGATAAAAGGGTCAATTAACCAAAATATATAAAGACAATAAACATACTCATTAACACAACAAATACATCTAACAACAGAGTCCCCAAAATACAGAAAGCAAAAGCTGACAAAGGAGGAAATGAGTGACTAAATAATAATGGTTGGAGACTTCAATAGCCTACTTTCAATAACGAGGAGAACAATGAGGCAGAAGGAAATGGAATAATTAAGCAACATTGTAAAACAACTAAACCTAACAGACGTCTATAGAAAATGCTACCCAATAAAGCAGAATACATATTTCATCTCCAAAGCACATAAAATAGCCTCCAGACAGACCATATGTTAATCCACAAAGCAAGTCTCAATCAATTTAAAGGGATTGAAAGCACACAAAGAATGTTTGTTGAACAAAATCCAATGAAATTAAAAATCAGTAACTGGTTACTGGGCATAGTGGTTCATGCTGTAATGCAGGACCCTTGAGGGACTGAGGTCAGAAGATCACAAGTTCAAGGCCAGCTTAGGCTACATAATGAGACCCTGTCTTTAAAAAAATAATTCAGTAACAGAAGGAAGTTTGGTAATTCACAAATATGTGGAAAATAAATTTGTTGTTGTTGTTAGGTGCCATCCAGTTGTGTCTGACTCATACCCTCATGGGGTTTTCAATGGCTGATTGTTTCGGGATTGCCTCAGGGGTGGGTTGTCATGTCCTCCTCCCATTTTTGTGGTGCTGGGAATCGAACTTGGGACCTCAGAGACTGCAGAGTGGCACTCTACCAACTGAGCTAAATCCCAGCCCGGAAAATAAATACTATATTCCTAAATAACCAATGACTCAATGAAAAAATCATTAGGGAAATCAGAAAACACTTCCAGATGAATGAACAGAAAACTGAAATGTTTCAAAACTTATGGGTGACAGGAAAATAAGTGCTTAAAGATAAATTTATATCTATTTGCAACTATATCAAAAAATGAAAGATATTTCAAATTAATAACCTAACCTTCCATCTTAAGAAACCAGAAAAAGAAGAGCAAATTACAAAGAAAGCAGAAAGACTAACAAAAATTAATGTGAGAATTAATGAAATAAAGAATAGAAAAAAAATAGAGAAAACCAAAAAAACAAAAAGTTGTTTTTTTTGAAAATCAACAAAATTAACAAACCTTTAGCAAGACCACGGAACAAGAGAGAAAACTCAAATGACTAAAATTAGGAATTTAAGAAAGGACAAAACTATTGGACTCCTTCCTTACCCCACATAAAAACATTAACTCCATATGGACCATAGACCTAAATGTAAGAGTTAAAACTGTAAAACTCTTAGAAGAAAACATAAGCATAATATTCATGACCTTGATTAGACAAAGCCTTCTTACATATAACCCC
Organism: Pedetes capensis; assembly: GCA_007922755.1. Lineage (NCBI taxonomy): Eukaryota > Metazoa > Chordata > Mammalia > Rodentia > Pedetidae > Pedetes > Pedetes capensis. Next base: position 41,299 of record VMDO01014414.1, on the reverse strand, counting down.
AAAAGCAAAGGTGACAAGATGAAAAACAGATAAACTGGACTTCATCAAAATTAAAAACTTTAGTGTTCAAAAGGACACCATTGAGAAAGTGAAAAGGTAACTCACAGAATGAGAGAAAGTATCTGTAAATCATGTCCCTGGCAAAGGATTTGTGCCCAGAATATAAAATGAAGTCTTGCTAGCCAATAACAACACATAACTCAATATTTTAAGTGGAGAAGGTATTTGGGTAGACATTTCATCTCATCTATACAAATTGGAGGCTGGGATTTAGCTCAGTTGGTAGAGCACTGCGCTGCAGTCTCCGAGGTCCCAAGTTCAATTCCCAGCACCGCAAAAATGGGAGAAGGGGCTGGCAATCCACTCCCTAGGCAATCCCGAAGCAGTCAGCCATTGAAAACCCTATTAGGGTCACTATGAGTCAGATACTGACTCGATGGCACCTAACAATCTATACAAATTGGAAGTATGTAAAAAGATGCTCAGCATCACTAGTCATTGTTACTAAAAAAATGAAAACCAAAACTGTACCTTATGCCTACTAAGATGGCCAGAATCAAAAAGACAGACAATAACTAGTGTTGGTGAGGGTGTAGAATAATTAGAACCTTCATATACTGCCGGTAGAAATGAACAATAGAACAGTCACTTTGGAAAATAGTTTGCACAATTCCTTACAATGATAAGCACCAGGCTACTATATGACTTAGCTGATTCCACTCCTACCTATATGCTCAAGAAAGCTGACAACAGACGTCCACATGAAAATTTGCATATGAATGTTGATATCAGCATTATTCATAGTAGCCCAAAAGGAGAAACAACGCGTGTCCATCAGCCAATAAATAGATTTTAAAATGTGATAACTCCATAAAATGGGATTTTATTTGGCCGTAAAAAGGAATGAAGTACTGACATATGCTACAATATGGTTGGACCCTTTGCAGTACACTAACTGAAAGAAGCCAGACCTATCGTTTGCTTCCATTTATAGGAAGGCTTCCGTATGAACAAATTCATAGAGACAGAGAATAGACTAGTGGTCTCCAGAGGCAGGAGGAAGGAGAGGATGGGGAATGAGTGCTGGTGTGCGCAGGGCTTTGTTGTTACTGCCACTGTTGTTAGGATGAATATGCTGTGGAACTAGAGAGTGATGAAGTTTGCACTACTTGTGAACATGGTGGTTGTTGTTGTTGTTAGGTGTCATTGAGTTGTGTCCGATTCATAGTGATCCTTATAAGGTTTTCAATGGCTGATTGTTTCAGGATTGCTGTGGAAGTGGAGAGCCACATCCTTCTCCCATGTGAACAAGGTAAAGCCCACTAAAATATACACTTTAAATGGGTGGCTTTCATGGAATGTGTATCTCACTAACAATTAGAATGCAACAATAAACATCTTTGTGCATGTATTCATACATAGCGAGTGGGGTTTTCTTGCGCTAGGACAGATCCCCAAATGTGAGAGGTATAAGAAGTTTTCCCCCGAATTTTAGATACTGCCAAGTTATTGTCCAAAAGGGGCACGCTAATTCACACTCACAACGAAGATGTACTGAAAGTTCCATGACTCCGAGTTCTGCCTCACTCTTTAAGTTTTGCCAAGCTGATGAATGAAAACATTACCATTATTATTTTAACTGCATTTCCACCTTTTGTTACACTTCTTTTTTTATTTACATATAATTTGTATTTCTCCACCTATGAATTGCCTAACTGATCCTTTGCCTATTTTTCTATTAAGTTTGTCTTTTTATTAACAATTTATGAGAGTTCTGTATACATTAGGTGTAGATACAAGGCAGAGGCAGCCTGTGCAACTTAGTGAGACCCTGTCTCAAAACAAAAAATAAAAAAGAGGCTGGGAGTGCAGCTCAGTGGTAAAGCACTTACCTAGCATGTGCGAGGCCTTGGGTTCAACCCTCAAGTCCTGCACCTCACTCCCTAAATGAGTCACAGTGGCCCCAAGGATGCACAGACCACACTGCAAAAAATCATGATCCTAGATGATTTTCCTTTGACGCTTTGGGGATGCTGGATCAAACTGATCCTGAAGGTGGAATCCAGGAAAAGAAGAAAGAAAATCAAGGCAATGGGAACCTAGGCTTTCCTAGAGCCTTTGAGTCTTTCTAACCAGGCTTCCAAGTCTTGATTCCGTGAACAGGAAAAGTCTCATAAACACCCATGTGCACTTGGGCCTTCTCTGGCAACTTCAGGCTTCCAAGACAGGAAAGCCTACTTGTCCTTGCTTCTCCACAGCCTTTCCCTCCCTTCCTGGGGATGTGCTCAAACTGCACTGTCAACCTCTCACATGTGCGCACCATTCTGGAGACGGGTCATAAACATTTAAGCTATATTGGCTCAATAATGGGGACATTTTGGCTCCAGACTGTGCTGAACTTTGCCCATTCCAGAAATAACCCGTAAGACATTCCCAAGGCACTGAGTGATGCAAACCACATTTATCCACTTACCACGGACAAGAATGCGACTGCAAAGCAGAACCTCAGCTTGCTCCCAGATACGGGAGGATGTGAGCAGGGACCGTCACACCCCTCTCTCCCCGTGGTTGGAACCAATTTTCCATGACTCACGACAGAATCTTTCCATTGTCAGAAGGATCGTGTTTAGCATCCGCATCCAGGACCCGCTAAGCTCTCCTCTTAGTATGAAATTGAGGAGAGAACGGCCAGCAGGGGGCGTCATTCCCGTGCTTCAGGAGTTTTACAGAATAATAATAATAACAACAACAAGAACAACAACAACAGGTATAATAGTAGCAGCGGTAGCCCTGTGGCATCTGATCCCATCAGATCTCGGAAGCTAAGCAGGGTCGGGCCTGGTTAGTACTTGGATGGGAGACCACCTGAGAACACCAGGTGCTGTAGGCTCGGGAGAAGGACCTGGCAACCCACTGCCAAAAATCAATCCACCATTGAAAACCCTATGAACAGCAGAGAAGCACTGACAATAGTGTTTCCCCTGTTGTACGTCGGGTCGCTATGAGTCAGATACTGACTCGACGGCACCTAACAACAACAACAACAGTAATAAAAACAGTAACGATGTGTCTGCCCCATTTATTGTAGGAACAACTCTCAAACATTCACATTTATTCTGCACACACTTTTTAAAATTCAGTATTATTTGACCTTCCAACAAGATGACAGTGGTCTTATATTTGAGTTTTTTGAGCACTGTTTCCCTTTTTTATTTCATTAGGGCGCTTTCTATCTGCAGTAGTTTAAACAACAGCCCTCTATCTTCCCACCATTCTAGAGAGTCTCCTGAGGCCTCTCTCCTCAGCTGACCAATGCTCCTCTTCCTCCTGGCTCCTCACAGGGTCTCCCCCTCCAGGTGTCTTTGTCCTGATCCCCTCTTCTTATAAGGGCACTCGTCACATTGGATTAGGGACAATTCCAAAGGCTTCATTTGATCCTGATTACCACTTTTGAGACCCTGTCTCCCAGCTCAGTCACATTCTGAGGTACCAGAAGTGACAACATCAACATGCAAATTTGGGGTGGCACAACTCAGTCCATAATACCAGCTACCCCATCATCATTTTGTGCGCCCTTAAATTTTTTCAGAGTGGGCCAGGCAGCAGACTTATCAACTTTAATCACCTTGGAATCAATAGTGCACAGTGAATGCTCCAGGCACGCAGCAATGGCTTGACGCATATTTTTGAAATTAGGAACTTTTTATAAATCTTTACTTATCAATCCATCAACATCACAGAGATGAAGAACATTAAAACTTAAAAATCCTCCCAGGCACACAGTGGCTCGCGCCTGTGATCCCAGCGACCCGGGAGGCTGAGGCAAGAGGATCCCAGGTTCAAAGCTAGAGGCAGCATGCATAGCTTAGTGAGACCCTGTCTCAAGATAAAAAAATAAACAAGGGGTTGGGAGTGCAGCCCAGTGGTAGAGTGCTTACAAAGTGTGCATTCAGTCCCCTAATACCACACAAAAAAGTAAAAATCCTATTCTGAAGTGGCTCTATTCTACAATTTCGTAATAATAAATAATCATGTATCCCCATACAAAGTACCCCCCAAAGCATTAGACCCAAAAGACTATGACATAATGCCATTTTAAGCCCTAAATTATTTTCTAAGTAATAACACAGAATAATTCTATGGATTTAGTTTACATCTTAAAATGAGAGAACTAAATAAACTTTCAAAGTGTCATTTTCAGAATGAGATTTAGGACAATTTCCTGGACCACTAGCTTAAAACCATTTATTTTAGACTGCGCTGTACATGGACTAAAGCCTTCCACTGTGATAAGCAAGTCTTAGTGTGAATGCACGCTCACAAGCCACCGCATCTGCAGATTAAAGGAAGATGCTTTTTTGGTCAACATTTCTCCACATGTGCCAGCCCACCACTTGATTTCATATATAAATGAGCTCCTTTAAAGTAGAAATATTTAAAGCAGGAAATTTAGCAAATCTGAGTTGTCGGTTTGGTTTTTTCTCTCCCCTCCCCTTTCTCTCCTTCCCTCCCTCCCTCCCTCTCTCTAAATAGAAAAACGGATGCTTCCCAAAGCACACAGAAAAGTAGGGACATTTATATCCTCTGTCCCATGAACTCATAAACAGCTGCATTTGCATCTGCTCTTATACTGTCTGATCATCTCTACCAAAAGTCATCCCCACGCTGTTTCTGGAAAGTTATTCATCACATGGAAAAGAATTGCAAAATGTAGCTGCCTGTGGAAGGTCGTGGAAAAATTCCTTGAAAAAAAGAAAGAAGAAAGAAAGAAAGAAAGAGAGAGAGAGAGAGAGAGAGAGAGAGAGAGAGAGGGAGGGAGGGAGGGAGGGAGAAAGAGAGAGAAAAAGGAAGGAAGGAGAGAGGGAGGGAGGGAAGGAAAGGAGGAAGGAAAGAAAGAAGGAAAAAGAAAGAAAGAAAGCGAGAGAGAGAAAGGAAGGAAGGAGACAGGGAGGGAGGGAGGGGAGGGAGAGAGGGAGTGAAGGAGGGGAGGGAGGGAAGGAAAGGAGGAAGGAAAAAGAAAGAAAGGAAGGAAGGAAGGGAGAGAGAAAGAGAGAGAGAAAGAGAGAGAGAAAGGAAGGAAGGAGAGAGGGAAGGAGGGAGGGAGGGAGGGAAGGAAAGGAAGAAGGAAAGAAGGAAGGAAAAAGAAAGAAAGAAAGAAAGAAATAAGGAAAGAAAGAAAGAAAGAGGAAAAAAAGAAAAAAAGGTCTGAATGCCACAGAACTGGCCAGAAACTTCAGCAGTCCAGGACTAGTCCCTACTGGCTTGGATCTGAAATGCCGGGGTGACCTGAAATGCCTGCCGTGGGGACCACAGAGAGAAACAGAAATAGCGACATTGGCTGCCTCTGTGAGCTACCCTGTTCCCTCAGCAATCTCTCCCGCCACGTTTAAGGAAAAGCACAATTTTAGGAAGTCCAGACAACCTGTGAACCCACTGACCTACAGATAACCTATTCGGCAACAATGAAGCTTGAAAAAGGATTTCAGTTGGAAAAAAAAAAGGAAAAAGGAAAAGAAACATGCAAAGGGCCAAGAAATAACAATAAATAAGACCAAGCTTCTGCCTTTCAGGATGGATGAGATCTCAGCCTCTCGGATCCCTGCCTTCACGGGTCGCTCTGGTTCCAAAGCCTGGGGGAGTCGTTTTCCCACAATGCATATGCAACTAGGGCACAGAACTCACACTGTGGGCCCTAAACCCAGGACGAGCCATCCACGCAGCTGTACAGGGCAGCGGGGCTCCAGCGTGCAGAGGAGCAGGGATAAAGTCACCCCCAGAAGGCAGGGAAGGCATCCTTAGGGTGGTCTGCCTGTGGCTTCTCCAAGCTAAGACAGCGTCTCTGAGTGGCAGATCTTTGTATAGACCTCTAGAGGTGAAGTGGGGAAGAAATTCAAATATGTTGTGAGATTGACCTAGAATCCTCCCTCTGCTTGGTGATAAGGCCATGGTCACGTGCCTGCCTATTCATCTGAATTCAATTCAAAACAAAAAGTATTTGAAACATCTTGCTTTCCCATTCAAATTGTGGAGACCTGAGAAACCCTTTGACTTTCTCGTGAGGTTGGTTTTTCTTTATCTCTTGGAAACTCAAAGGAAAACTTGCTGGCAATGAGGAATTCCGCAAACTTTCATCAGGGTACAGAAAACAAAATGAGGAGCGTTGGAATGAGCACTTTGGGAAACGAGTGTTCCCTCCAAATCAAAATGCAGAAACAGGAATTTTTTAAAGAAGACTTTTTACATAGGAAGGATCGAAGCAAGGATGAGGGCATGGAGAGACCAGAGAAGACCCTGGGGGCACAATCCCTGGTCGTGTCATTGGGACCCCAATACAACAGAACAAACGATGGAGCAGGTCCCTCCTGGCTCACAGCGGAAGCCCAGCCCAGAGAACCCCAGTGGCGCAACACCCTACTAGTTACTGAGCTTCAAAGGAAGCAGGTGAGCGTGCCATGACCCTGCCCAGGATCCCCCTGAGAACAGCCGCATCCACAGGGACCAGCACTGACTAAGGACCCCGGGGCTGAAACACTGGTCACCACCCCTCCACTTACTGCCAAAGAAAGTCCTGAGGTGGCCTACCGCCCACCCATGCTTCCTAAAGATCTCCTCAGATTTCGGTCCATAAAGGGTGGGCCCTTGGGCAGGCGTTTTCTATTTTAAAAGGAAGATGAAAGACCAGCTAATAATCTTGGAGTTGCAAAGCACAGACCTTCTGGTTAACATATTAAATGAGAAACACTATCAAGTTGGACAGGAGAAGAAAAGAGAATGTACGCTGAGTTCGCAATAAACCAATGTTTATATATTCTGAGCAGTTTATATATAATTGTTGGACATTTTGTGACCAACGGGCTGCCCTGTGAAGGGGAACCATAAAACAATCCCCCCTAATCCCCCTTAAATTATAAAAATTAAGCCAGATGGCTCTTCGGTGCCTCAGAGACAGCAGGAAGACTCACTTTCATAAACCCCGACCTGTCCCTCCAGCGGTCTTCCTCTGCGCCAGGGTGGGAAGGACGGGTCAGTGGTACAAAATCGAAACTGCGGTTCTCTGCGTCCCTTTATTCCTGTTAGTTCTAGCCATAGTGCAGTGTCCTCCACTCCCGGCAATGTTATCAGTTTTCAGCCCTATTTTCTTTCTTCCTTCCTGTGTTCAGGATCAAACCCACAGCCTTGCCCACGCTAACTCTGTGCCCTCGCTCTGAGCTACACCCCTGGCCGCATCTGTCCTTGAATGGCTGACTCTTTTGGGATTACCTTGGGAGTGGATTGCCAGGCCCTTCTCCCATTTTTGCAGTGCTGGGAATTGAACTCGAGACCTCAGAGACTGCAGCGCAGCCCTCTACCCACTGAGCTAACTCCCAGCGCATCTGTTCTAGTTTCTTCGAAACCTTTTCACTCTCATTTAAAAAAAAAAAAAAAAGACTAAGTACTATGGCTAACACTTACTTCAGTGCCACTTGCCACACCTTCTTCCTTCATGTAGGTGGTATTTTTTTTTTCACATTCGAATAAAATTTCCAGGGCTGGGATGCAGCCCAGTAGTCTAGCACTTGCCTAGCAAGCAGAGTCCCAGGTTCAATTTCCTATGGTGAAAGCAAACAAACAAACAAATGAATGAAGGCTGGGTGCAGTGGCACAGGCCTACAATCCCAAAGATTTGGGAGGCAGAGGCAGGAGGATCGCAAGTTAGAGACCAGAGGTAGTCTGCGTAACTTAGCGAGCCCTGTCTCAAAAAGTAAAAAAAAAAAAAATGGGCTGGGGACGCAGCTCAGTGGTCCAGCCCTTGCAAAGCATGCAGATGCGAGGCCCTGGGTTCAACCTCCAGTACCACAAAAATAAATAAATAAATAAATAAAAATAAAATAAATGAATGAATTGTTGTTAAGTGCCATCAAGTCAGTGTCCAACTCATAGCAACCTTATATACAACAGGGGAAACACTATTGTCAGTGCTTCTCTGCTGCTCATAGGGTTTTCAATGACAGATAGATTTTTGGGAGTGGGTTGCCAGGTCCGTCTCCCAAGCCTACAGCTTCTGGTATTCCCAGGAGGTCTCCCATCCAAGTACTAACCAGACCCGACCCTGCTTAGCTTCCGAGATCTGATGGGATTGGATGCCGCAGGGCTATGGCTGTAGGCAAAAATGAATGAATAAATAAATAAAATTTCCAAAATCTCATGAGCTCCAGGTTAGGGATAAAGAGCAAGAGGGAAGGGCAGGAGTCACCAGACTTCATCAAAGACACCCAAGGAACTCTTATTCTGTCACCGTCTCAGGTTAGGACTGCATGGCTTCTCCTACAAACCACTATTCGCCCGCAACCAAAATTGAAGGCATATGTATGGGCCAGCGCTGGTGCAATCGGACTGCCTCTCATTTTGACAACCCTCCAGGAGGGGAGGTGGAAGGAAATTACTTGGACCAGGAAAAAGCAGCCTCACTGAAGACAAGGACAGACCAGGGAAGGTTTTCTAATAAGGTTTATAACAGAACGTTGGCGTAGGGATGTGCTGGTTGCTCAGCCTCCGGCTGGGCTGCTAATAAAAGCAAGCGCTGGCTGGCCTGCTGTGCCCAAGTGCCGCAGACCTATGATGTCAGAATTCACTGTGCACACAGGGGCTGTTTACTGCCTCATAAACTTGTGGACAAGGAAATTGTTAGTGAACAAAAAAAAAAAAAAAAAAAAAAAAGATTTCCGAAGCTGAAATGCAGTCGCTCATTTGGTCGTCTCCCCCAAGGACCACAAGTCCATTTCCAAGGACTTCTCCACTCAGAAGCAAAGTCCTGGGACCAGGGTAATAAGCTCTGCTGCTCTGGTGTGTTTGGCAAACTTATGCCACAGCTGAGCCAGGGTTGGGCCAGGGTGAGGGGTGTTCAGTGCGGATCTCTAAGGGAAAGAGGAGAAGGAAGGGGTGGGGAAGGAAGGGAGCAGAGGCAGGAATCCCCTGCCATTTGTCCTTATTTGGATCATCATTAGCCCATTGTTTGGGTCTGAGGGGTGCAAACGGGCCCATCTCAAGGCCAGCTCTTTAAAACTTGGCTTAGACCAACAATACTAGGTACCACCATGTACGGTGTGCTGTTAGAGAAACAGCACCAAAACCTCGATCTGGCACACAGTAGGTACTGAAGATATGTTTGGTGAATGAATGATGAGCAAAGGAGATGCCATTCTTGTCTTCAGGTATAGGGTACAGGCGGTAAGTAAACCCAAATATCCCATTGCTGGGAGAAAATACATGTTTCTTTCTCCATTCATAGCAGGAGCTGTATTTCTGCCAGAGTCTTGGGAAATGTCCACCATCCATCAAAAGTATTGGCCAGTGGTTTGGGATCTAGCTCATTGGTATAGCAATTGGCAAGCATGTAGGAGGCCCAAAGGTCAATCTCTAGTGAAGAAGAAGAAGAAGAAGAAGAAGAAGAAGAAGAAGAAGAAGAAGGAGGAGGAGGAGGAGGAGGAGGGGGGAGGAGGAGGAAGAGGAGGAGAGGAGGAGGAGGAAGAGGAGGAGAGGAGGAGGAGGAAGAAGAGGAGGAGGAGAATTTACTCAAGTAATAGCCTATCTTTGAATTTTCTCTTCTTTGAGAAGCTTATGCCTTCATATTCAACATCTACTTCTGGTTTTATAAGTCATAAAATAAGAAATAAAGAATTCTTATTTATCATATGCTTGTGAAACTTGGACATTGAATAAGGGAGACAGGAGAATTGATGCTTTTGAGTTATGGTGCTGGAGACGAATATTGAATATATCCTGGACTGTCAAAAGAACCAACAGATCTGTCCTAGAAGAAGTGCAACCAGAGTGCTCCTTGGAAGCAAGGATGACTAGACTGTGTCTTACATATTTTGGACATGTTGTCAGGAGAGACCAATCCCTGGAGAAGGACATCATGTTTGGGAGAGTCAACGAAAAAAAGGAAGATCACCAACTAGAGGGATTGACACAGTGTCTGCAACAATGGGCTTAAACACAAAAAAGGCCTTGTGCATGACACGGTGTTAGGGAGTGTTTCATTCTGTTGTACATAGGGTGGCTATGAGTCAGTCTCGATTCTACAGCACCTAACAACAACAGCATTTAAGATAACAAATGTTATCTAAATCTATCTTAAATTCATACGCAACATAATATTTAATGACGAAATGTTAGGAACATTCTCATTAAGCCAGGGGGACAATAAAATGTCTGCTATCACCAATATCATTTACTGCTGCCTAGACATTCTAGCCAATGCAATAAAACATGAAACAAAAATAAGAGGTACAATGCTTGGCAGCATTTCTCAAGACATATTCCTTGGAACACCACTTCTCTGGAATGCTAAACAGAGTCAAACAAGTTCTTTGCTATAAGACTTCTCAAATCCTCAAATATCCCAGCATTGGCTATGCATCTTCAAGAGGGGAAACATTATCTGGTGTTTCCCAGCTTGGTGCATATTGAATTGTTGTCTTCCCAGAGAATCATAAAATTCTCATGTTCCTTGGAATATTCTTTGGGAAAATCCAATTACATGATTTTTATCTTCAAGTATTCAGTCAAACACATCCATCGTCTATGAGCTAAAGCCATTGTTATGAACAAGAGCTTTGGTCTCAGAAAAACCCAGGTGTGAATCCTTCATCCCCACTAAGGAGCTGAGAGAAGGTTCTTTTGTTTTTCTTGACCTTCAGTTTTATCATCTATAAAATGGAGATTATGGTGTTTTTGCTTTACTTGGCTCTATAATCAACACCCATGGAAGCAGCAGTCAGAAAATCAAAAGACACATTGCTCTAGGAAAAGGTGTGGCAAAAGATCTCTTTATAGTATCGAAAAGTAAAGATCTCACATTGAAGACAAAGGTGTGCTTGACTCATGCCATGGTATTTTCAGTCACATCATATGGTTGTGAAAGCTGGACATTGAACAAGGGAGACAGGAGAAGAATTGATGCTTTTGAATGATGGTGCTGGAGACGAATATTGAATATACCGTGGACTGTCAAAAGAACCCACAGATCTATCCTAGAATAAGTGCCACCAGAGTGCTACTTGAAAGCAAGAATGGCCAGACTGCATCTTACATATTTCAGACATGTAGTCAGAAGAGATCAATCCCTGGAGAAGGACGTCATGTTTGGGAGAGTGTCAGGTCAACAGAAAAAAGGAAAACCCTCCACTAGATGGATTGACACAGTGTCTGCAACAATGGGCTTAAACACAAATAAGATCCTGTGCCTGGCACAGAATCAGGAAGTGTTTTGATCTGCCGTACATAGGATCCCCATGAGTCAGACTTGATTCGATGGCACCTGACAACAACAACATGGTGTTTATCTTATAAAATACCGTGAATATTAGATTAGTTAATATGTGGGAAATCACTTGCATTTATGTGGCACTTTAAAAGTATCAAATGAAAACAACCATGAGATACTACTTCTGATATGATATAACTGAGGCTGGAAAGAATACAGTAAGATGGATTCTCTCTTGTCATAGCTCATGAAGTAAGTTACTAGAATTGCCAAAGGAAGTGATTTGACAATTTAACTCAAAGACAAAATTATTCTAATCTCTGAATCCAGCAATTTCACTCTAGGGAATAAAAATACGATAAAAGTGTTGATTGAAACTTTCTTACAGTCATAAAATATTGGAAAAACTACAAATCTCCATCAGTAGGATACTTGCAACATAACTCACATATTACAGGTACCAGATGTTTGTCACTTATTTGGTGGCCGACCCTCCCAAGGTGGAAGCCAGAAACTCACCTTCCAGCCTCCCGTAGCTAGAGTTCAGCTGTGAGACCCAGACTCTGCCCATCAGACCCAGTCATGTGAGAGCAACATGGGGGACCAGATACCATGCAAATCATGTAGAATCTCCTTCCTGGTCAGGGTGATCTCAGGGACGTTAGTTGAGGACACCCTGGCATCAGCCAACCAGCGTTAGTGGCGCTGGACTATGGCAGAGAATTCGGAGCGGTCTTTCCACCACTGTTCTATGGTAGACTTGGTTGTTGCTGATATTGCAGCCTCCAAAAATCACCCCTTGGTCCTCTCTAGGATCCAAAACTTCTTTAAATGCCCTTTAGTAAATGCATTTTTTACAGAATCTAACCAGTGAGGGTTCTGTTGCTTTCAAGTAAGAACTTAGGGCTGACAGCATACTTTAGCAGTAGACTGCTTGCCTACCATGTATGAGACCCTGGGTTTGATCCCTAGCACTGAAAAAAAAAAAAAAAAAAAAACAGATTGGGAGAAAATCTTTGCCAACTATACATTATACAGCTGACAGGGAATTACTATCTAGGATATACATAATGATATATAAAAACCTCAAAAAATTAAATACCAACAAACAAATGATCCAGTCAGTGAGCAATTGAAGCAGACAGACAGTTCTCAAAAGAAGAAATACAAATGGTCAATGAAAACAAAGTTCAACATCCTTAGCCATCAGGGAAATGCAAATCAAAACTACCTTGAGATCCCATCTCACCCCAGTCAGAATGGCATCAACAAAACAAATAACAAATGCTGGTGAGGATCCAAGGGTCAGGGTTGCAGGAAGAAGCCCTTATACACTGCTGGGGGGACTGGAAACTAGTGCAGCCATTGTGGATCACTATGGAGGTTCCATGGAAGACTCCAGATAGAATTACTGTATGATCCTGCTATACCAGTCTTGGACACATACCCAAAGGAGTCCAAGTCATCACTCCACAGGACACTGGCACTTCCACGTTCATTCTGCACTGTTCACAATCGCAAAGACATGGAACCAGTCCAGATGCCCATCAACAGCTGAATGGATTTTTAAAATGTGTTTTATAAATATATATATATACAATGGAATCTTATTCATTGGTAAAGAAGAATGAAATTGTCATTGGGAGGAAAAATGGATGGATGGAACTGGAGAGCATCATTTTAAGTGAGATAAGCCAGACTTAGAAGGACAAATATCACATTTTCACTAATTTATCTTAAAAACAAATGATATATATACATATAATTGAAAAATACAAAGAGATATATCTGGAGAGGGAACAGAAGAGAGAGGAGGGCAGGAACAACCAAGGGGATAATGAGGAAGAAAACAAGTGCAAAGTACATGATACAATTATACGATAATCCCATAATGAAACTCATTATACTGTATACATTGTTTCTTCAGATTTGTTCTCCTGGCCTTGTAGGAGCTTCTGAAATTGAACCATTAGATTCATTGTTGTCCATCTTTCTAAATTTCTGATGGTTGGTTTCAAAGCTATAAATTTGCCTTTAAGTAATGCTTTGGTTGCATTTTGACCTGAGTGCTTTCTGTGTCATCAGCTCCATTTCAAAATTTCTCTTATGATAACTATTTATTTATTTCTTTGTTTATTTATTTTGAAGTACCCAGGGCTTTATGCATGCTAGGCAAAGGCTCTACCACGGGGCTACACCCTTCCCAGCCCCATCTTTTTATTATTTTGAGATAGGGTCTCAAATTGCTTAGGCTGCCTCTGGCCTCAAACTAGTGATCTTCCTGTCTTAGCTTCCCAAGTCGCTGGGATTACAGGCATGTGCCATAGTGCCTGGCTTAATTTTTTTTATAAGTAAAATTTTTTATTAGTAACTTTTTTTAGTTAAGGTACAAATAACGGGTTTCAGTATGGTTTATCCATATATGCATATGATTGTACATTGTTTATGTACATCTCCCATTACCCACTTATGTCCTCCCTCATCCCTTCTGCTGATCCTCCTTCCCCTCCACAGTCCCTCTTCTGCTTGAGTTACGTGTGTGTGTGTGCGCATGTGTGCGTGTGTGTAGTTATTTCATAGTCTTGTTTGTTTTTTATAGGGTGGGGGGAGTGCTCCCAAACATGTCTTTAAAGCTATCCTTTTGTGCCCTTGTCATAAATATCTAAATTTATTGCATTGCTGTGAGTGGCTATGGTTCACATGATGTTCATTTTTGAAAATCTATTGAGGTTTCCCTTTGTGGCCTAGGACATGGTCGATGTTTGTGAATATCCCATATGTGTTCAAAAAAATATTTCTACTCTGTATTTGCCACCTGTGGTTTCCCAATGGAGTACCACTGACAGGCGACATCAGGCGCATATGAGTCACTGTTTAAAACAGCTCACACTGGCCCTCCCCCTAAACTACTATATTTTTGTCTTTCGGGTGGGGCTCTTGAACCTGTATGTTCCCCAGAACCTGAGGTTACTAACGGCAATTTTCAGAAGCACTCTTCTAATCCACTATGCCTCCATGTGCAGATAGAATCAGGGATATAATTTGAGACAAATAGAATTCCACCATTTTGGAAAAAGATTTCCTATTCTTCCAGGGTGAGTTTTTTCCAATAGTCAAAATCATCTCCATCAGGCTATCCTTCCTCATACTCACCCTAACTGCATCACATCATTACCCACTGTCTGCTCCGCGTGTGGGGATGTAAGCTCCTCCTTCCTAAAGACCCAGATTTCCTTTCTTAATCTCATGAAACTCACAGTGCCCATGAGAATGATTTAAATGAAGGCGACTCGATTTCCAGCCCCAGAGTGACACCCAGTGCCACTGCACTAGCCTATGCTTCCATACACAATCTGTGAACGACCTTCGCTTGGAGACTGCCCTGGTCCACGGAGAACCTTGATCAACACCCTGCCCCACAGAAAAGGACTCTCACTCCACTGTTGGAGGGGGGGACTTCTTCTTCCATTTCTAGCCTTCAGATGCCAACGAGGAAGCACGCAACTCTTGCTGGTACAACCAGACCACCACAGATTCTAGGATGAAGTGGATTCTGCAGCCAGCAAAGTAGAAAAACAGGATGGGCCCCTGCCAACATCACTGAGCTGCTAACACAATCTGCTCAACACCCGCCTTACTCCAAGATTCCCTGCTACCCGAGTTAACATGCTTAGTGTTCACCTGGGCTTGAGAAAGGATTTCTACTGATTGGACCCTAAATCGTTTCTACCAATACATTCTTGGGTTCCATTTCACTATAGGTTCAAAATTTTTTTTAATAAAATAAAATTTTACAAAACCTTTGATTTTGGAGGTATGAATCTTTCATGTACCTAAAGCCCACAATGAAAATCCTCCTTTAACTTCAAAACTGAACACTCTTCAAACTTGTGAGCCTCTCACTCTGTCATATTTTATCTTCTCACTCCGAGTCTTTTCTGAGCACACTGCCTGTCCTATGTTAGCCCCCTGAGCTCCAGGTCTGGGCACTTCAGCAAGAAGATTTGAAAGGTGCTGAATTTAAGAAGGTCTTCCTGTCTGTCTCATACTGTAATAATCCTATAGCCCGACTTTAGCTCCTGTAGAGTTTAGGAAAAATGTGATGGAGCAAAAATGGGAAAAACCAACATAGCAGGAATTGCACGCCAGTAAAATGTGGAAATGTGGGGAAAGTTAAGCAAAGGTCAAGGGCAGTGTAAGATTTGAATAGTCTATGGTGATGTCATGTGGCTGTAACAAGGTGGGGGCATTACAGGGGTGACTGCATAGACAAAGAAGATCCCCAAAGTCAGACTTCATCATTGTTTACTAACACTGTCTCTTTCATTCTGAACAACTGACGCCTACCACAGGGAAGAGCAACCCATCTGCCCAGGTCTCCTAATATCCTTTCAATGTTCCATAATCATTTGTTGTTGTTGTTGTTGTTGTTGTTGTTTAGGTGCCGTTGAGTCCGTATCCAACTCATAGCGACCCTCTGTACAACAGGGGAAACACTATTGTCAGTGCTTCTCTGCTGTTCATAGGGTTTTCAATGGCAGGTTGATTTTTGGGAGGGGGTTGCCAGGTCCTTCTCCCAAGCCTACAGCTTCTGGTGTTCCCAGGCGGTCTCCTATCCAGGTACTAACCAGGCCCGACCCTGCTTAGCTTCTGAGAGCTGACGGGATCGGATGCCACAGGGCTATGGCTGCAGGCTAATCATTTGTTGTTGTTGTTAGGTGCCGTCGAGGAGTCGGTATCCGACTCATTAACCACTCTCATAGAGTTTTCAATGGCTGAGGGCTTTGGGATTGCCTTGGGAGTGGGTTGCCAGGCCCTTCTCCCATTTTTGCAGTGCTGAGAATTGAACTCGGGGTCTCAGAGACTGCAGCGCAGCGCTCTACCCACTGAGCTAAATCCCAGCCCAATTATTTGTTAGGGCCTCTGAATCATTGGCTCCATCTGTATCAGATCTTCCCATGGTTGGGTCCTCTCTGTCATCAAGTCTGAGACCAATGTCACCTCCGATCCACGACCACCCCCAATGCCCAGCTCTGTCACGCCAGCCTGGGTATCCCCCTCGTGGGAATGGCATCCTCATTCAGGCACACGCTGTCCTCACGCTACTTTTGTCTGTTGAGAGGTAGTCTGTACACTTCCTTGTGGTTGATCTACCTCCTCAGCCCTCAGAGTTTAGCTCTGAAAGCAGAGACCTTCACTGTCTTCCCTGGATATTTCCCCAGAACCTATCCTAACACACTGCCTGGCTCAGAGTGGGCCCTGAGTAAATATCTGTGCAATCAAAGAGCTGAATCGTAGCCAGGAACTCCAGGGCCTGGCAGGACCGTCATTCAAGAAGCACAAGGCCATTCAGAAGTGGTCTTTGAAAATCAAGAACACTGTGGAAGTACAGTGACAATGGAGGCGTGAATGTGCCCCGGAACCTCCAACACGCCTAACATGGTAATTCTGAGACACACGGTACTGTGTGTGATGGGCACAAGGGAAGATCCGGGAGGCCACACAGAGCACCAAGTCCTGCTTCTTCTGCTGCTATGGTGACCACTATGGGCACCTCTTGTAATGGCAGGAGTCAAATGTGATTGTGTTCCTCTTTTTGTTATCAGTGTATATTGAGTATTGTATTTTTAACACAGTTTTCTTTCCTTTCTTAAAATGTATATGCATTTTTGGCATCCTACTTAGTGGGATTGCTGCGTCTTCTACTAATATTATTTTTAACTTTTTGAGGAATCTCCATGGCATCTTCCATAATGGCTGAACACCTCATGGGCCCCCCAAGAATGTGCCTGGGTTCCCTTTTCTCCAGCCCTTGCCCAATATTAGTGTCTTTTGTCTTTTTGATAATAGCCATTCTGGCTGGAGTAAGGTGGCGTCTCATTCTGGGTTTGAATTTCATTTCTCCAATGCTTACTGAGGGCTGGGATTTAGCTCAGTTGGTAGAGCACTGCGCTGCAATCTCTGAGGTCCCGAGTTCAATTCCCAGCACCGCAAAAATAGGAGAAGGACCTGGCAATCCACTCCCAAGGCAATCCCGAAACAGTCAGCCATTGAAAACCCTATGAGGGTCGCTATGAGTCGGATACCGACTCGACGGCACCTAACAACAACAACAATGCTTACTGAGGTTGAGCATTTCTTCATGTACCTGTTGGGCATTTGAATGTCTTCTTTTGAGAAATGTCTGTGAAAGTCTTTTGCTCATTCGTAATAGAATTCCTTGGATGCTATTTATTTATTTATTTATTTATTGCTATTGAATCATTTGAGTTCCTTGTGTATTCTGGATAGCAGCTCCTTACCAGATATATGATGTTGTTGTTGTTGTTGTTGTTGTTGTTGTTGTTGTTGGGTGCCATCGAGTTAAGTCCAACTCATACCAACCCTCATAGGGTTTTCAATGCCTGCTTGTTTCCGGATTGTTTCAGGAGTGGATTGCCATGTCCTTCTCTCATTTTTGCAGTGCTGGAGATCAAACCTGGGTCCTCAGTGCACAGCTGTGCTCTACCAAGTGAGCTAAACCCTAGCCCACCAGATATAGTTTGCAAATATTTTCTCCCACTCTGTCAATTGTTCCCTTTGCTGTGCAGAAGCTTTTCAGTTTGAGATAATCCCATTCACCTCTTTTTGCTTTTGTTGGCTGTCCTTTGGAAATCCATTGTAAGAGACTTGAGCATGGTGAGGATTTTGGTTTACGCAAGGAGTCCTAGAGCCAATCCTTATGAATTGGCTGGTACATCTAAATGGATACTGGAACATCTAGAAAACTCTGTAGGCTTAGGAAGAAAGCCATTTACATTTTTATCTTCTCTTCCACTGTACTGTTCTCTTTCAAAATTTTCAATTATTAATGACAATGTCAACCTGTATTGACCCCAGGGTTTATTTTTACTCTTCCAATGGTCCTATTTTTCTAGTTTCCAAGACTGAGAATGATATTGACCTCTTTCTCATCAAAAAATTAATGTGAATGTTAGTAGACTGGCCAAGGCATTCTTGTTCTCTAGAAAACCAGATGATTCACTTGGTATAAATACAATAAAATGCCATAAAATAACAGTGACATTTAGAATCTTTCAAAATCATTTAAAATTTCAAAATTTGATCCTTAAGGTAATATTTAAAGGCAATCTCAACTAATTCAAGAGGTAGCTTAAATGGACAAGTTTGAGACCAGACCTTAAAGGCAACTTCAGTGATGCAAGAACTTTTCTGCAGGATTTCAGTACCATGATTTCTTGCACTCCCATCGAATGAAATTCCACTGTTAATCCAAGGTATGGAAGTAATTTATAACAGAAAAGTGAATGAAAACTTGAAGAAAAACTACAAATGGCACAGGCCAGGAAAAATATTTTGAAGAGGTTTTACCTACACTGCCAACTCCAGCCTTCACTTTGCTGAGACATTCAAAGTCCAGACATCAATCAAATGTAGGCCTTGAAATAATTCCCTAGTTAGAAAGGGAGGGGTCAGGAATACACCAAAATGAATTCAAGACACTTCAAACCTCTCAACCTGTACACGTTAGTAGGAATTTACACATTCTGATGTCCAAAAATAAAAACAGGATGAAACGGCTACCCTTGTTCTCCAGTCCTACCTACCCACAGAACACACTTCCACTCTTCCTTCTTAGTCCTAAGGCCCCGTGACCACAGAGGATGCAGTGACTCAGCTGCACGTTTTGTAATTGACTTGCAAACAGGAAGATTCTCAGTCTCAGATCTGTTTGACACGCCTCCAACTAAAGGAGGAAAACAGACGTTTGCCATAGGCAGAAAGCACAAAACACAGGAAGTTTGTGGAGCTCTGTCTTAGTTGAGCTCGGCTGGACAGATTCCCCTGCCCTGCCGCCAGTGGGCACCCTTCCACCTACACAAGGCATCTGACCAGAGGTAGATGATGGATGCCTAAATCTGCTTTCCAGATGGAATTGTTGTTGTTGTTAGGTACCATCGAGTTGGTATCCAACTCATAGCAACCCTCATAGGGTTTTCAATGGCTATTTCGGGATTGCCTTGGGAGTGGATTGCCAGACCTTTCTCCCATTTTTGTGGTGCTGGGAATTGAACTTGGGACCTCAGAGACTGCAGCGCAGTGCTCTGCCAACTGAGCTAAATCCCAGCCCCCTTCCAGATGGAATAGTCTCCCTAGACACAATCTACCACTCCCTGTCTCTTGCCTTTGTTTCTCCTTCTGACTCCAGTGCAGAACCCCAAGTGCACTCTGTTTCCTTCCTCAGATGACCAAGGACTCTCCACAGCCCCTTCCTTTCCCAGCCTCCATCCCTAGGTCCCATCTGCCCAACTGCCCTACTTTGCATTAAGTACTCATTTTGGTCACATGGGTTCTGGAGGGTTAGTTTGTTTGTTTATGTATGTATGTATGTATTTATTTAATTGTGGTACTGGGGGTTGAACCCAGGGCTTTGCGCTTGCATGCTCTGCAAGTGCTGGACCACTGAGCTGCACCCTCCACCCATTTTTTTTTTTTTTTTTTTTTTTTTTTTTTTACTTTTTGAGACAGGGTCTCGCTAAATTACACAGATTACGTCTGGTCTCAAACTTGTGATCCTCCTGCCTCTGCCTCCAGAGCCGCTGGGATTACAGCTGTGCACCACCGTGCCCAGTACTAGTTTATATGCTCATGTCACCCAACAGCATTTCTTTTCATGGGAGGAAAATAATGTTTCAGATCTTCCACCCATCCACCTACCCTTTTGCTGGATGAAAACGTGGCATTTGGAAACAACTCTCTGGTTTCTCTGATTCTTGTTGTTGTTAGGTGCCGTAGAGTCGGTATCCTACTCATAGTGACCCTCTGCACAACAGAGGAAACACGATTGTCAGTGCTTCTCTGCTGTTCCATAGGGTTTTCGATGGCAGATTGATTTTTGGGTGGGGGTTGCCAGGTCCTTCTCCCAAAAGATTTCTGGCATTGGCCATTTTATGTCCACCAACTTGAATTTAAGCCCCAGCAGGATGTTGTTGTTGTTAGGTGCCGTCGTCGAGTAGGTATCCAACTCAGAGTGACCCTGCATATAACAGCGGAAACACTATTGTCAGTGATTCTCTGTTATGGTTTTCGATGGCAGATTGATTTTTTGGGAGGGGGTTGCCGGGTCCTTCTCCCAAGCCTACAGCACCTGGTGTTCCCAGGGGGTCTCCCATCTAAGTGCTAACCAGGTCCGACCCTGCTTAGCTTCCAAGATCTGACTGGATCGGATGCTACAGGGCTCCGGCTGCAGGCCTCTCTGATTCTTACCGCACTTTAACTCCAGAGACCTGAAGAGGAAATGGATGAGTATCTGTCTTATCAAGGTCAGTCTTTAAAGCCACTACCTGGTCACACCTCCGACTCTCATTAGCATGGCTCCAGGGAGGGCCCCCCACCCCCTACCCCAGCACGATGGCTCCCTAGGTAATAACCACCAAGCATCACGCAAAAGTGACATTTCTGCTTTCCAAAAGCACCTCATCATTCCAATTGGAAAAATAAGATCCTGACTCCACCCTGTGTCCACGTTGATGGGGAACGCCACACCAGATGTCACAATAGAGCAGACGGCAAAAGTTACCCCGTAAAAAAGACTTTGGCCCCACCTCGCTGGAGATGAAACCTAAGCTGCAGAAATCAGTTGCTAAAGGAAGGGAGGAAGAGAGCAGACACAGCCAGGCTGTTTTGTGCCAGATTGGTTTAGGAGCCAGGGATTACAGGAATGATTTACTTAAGTGGCTATTAAACTGCAAAGGTGTTTATATATGTAAAATATGCAGATGAGAGGAAGTCAGCTGGTAGCTTCACCCTCCCAAGGAAAAGCCCCAGGTCCATTACCAAGAGCCGGCCTACCGCAGAGAAGTCTGCAAACCCCGGGGAGCCCGGAGCTCTAAAGAGCCTATTCAAGCCTCAGGTGGACTCCGCCTGGTTCTCCGGTTCCCCCTCTTTCCGCCTTTTTTTCCTTAGAAAGCTCCGTGCAGCATTTGCATTTACTGAGGTTCAAGAGGTCACTTCCCTCCTCCCTGCCCCGGGCTGGCTCCTTGCAGTGGCCACGTCCCGACCTCCTCCCGTACGCGGTTTCAGTGGCCAGTGCCCGCGGGCGGCCGCGCTGCCTGAGGTTTCGCGCCTCGAGTCCTGCGGCCGCTGTCGCCCTGCGAGCCCCGCCGCCCATCCACTCCGCCCGGGAGGCCGCGCCCGCCCGGGGAGACCTCAGCGGACGGCCCAGAGGGGCTGGCTCCTGTCTGCCTTTGCCCAGCAGTATTTGGCCGCAGGTCCTAGTCGGGGACAAACTGCTGGCCAAGGTCACACTTCGGAGAGGAGACCCTGCCATGGGGTACTTCTCTGCTTTCCACCTCCAGCTTCTCCAGTGACCTCCCTCCGTCCCCAGCCTTTCCGTTCCACTGGTACCTCGAAGGCCACTCTGCCACTCCGGGGTGGCCAGGGCCTTCATCTGCCCGAGGCACTCACCTCCGAGCCATTTGGACATTGGGCGGGCGGGTGATGCCTCCGAGGCAAAAATCAGCGCTGAACTGAGCCGGACCCAGGCCATCAGGTCCCTTCTCAAAGCACCAGACCGCTGCTACAGGCAGGAGCCGGCCAGCGCACCTGCTTCCGCCACAGGTTCTCTAAGCATTAGCTTTCTGCCTCAGGGTCCCGCCCAGGCCTTTTCAAAGTGTCTCCCCCCCCCCC
>VMDO01014414.1:0-19262 GCA_007922755.1 Pedetes capensis | reverse complement strand
GACTCGTTTCACACTCCCAGCAACCTCATTGCTACCTACATTTATTATCCCAATTACAGAGAAGGCAAAGCTGAGGGGCAGAAGGATGAAGTCACTTGCTCAGGGGAACGTGACAAGTGCAGGCCGTGTTAAAGAGGAGATGAAGGGAGAGAAACAAAAATAAAATTAAACAGGCAAAAATCATTGGCGAGCGACCTCAGTCTTTCATGCTGGAGAAAGAGCCTAGAGAGGTGCAGGGCGGGTCCCGGGCCACAGCCCCTTGTAACTGGTATGAGGGAGCTGGGGACTCTGTGGTGGCAGTCAGGGTTCTTTGCAGGACCCTCCAGAGCCTGCTGGCTGACGGAGGAAAATGGGGCAGAAAGGAGGAGATTCCCCCCGCCCCCCGGGCCTGAAATATATGCGTTGCCAGTGGTCAGGTCTGCTAGCGAACCCCTGAGCCCCCTCGAGGCGCACTCGCGGTTCCGCTGCAGCGAGGGCAGGTTTTCTTTGTGCTGCGCCTTCACGCTTTTCCGGATGGGGCCTCGGAGTGCGGGACTCTCAGAAGGCAGACTGATCGTCTGTGGGCTCGACCAGGGGGGAGCGAACCAGGGGGAAGCGAACCAAGGCCACCGCTGGTGTCCCCAATTGTAACACGGGCTTTTCCACCAAATACGCTGAGCTTTGGCTCTCGAGCCAGGTGACCCTCTCTCTCTGCCTTGCTGCCTTCTGCCTCCCCACCATCACCCTTGTAGTTTGACTACACACACACACACACACACACACACACACACACACACACACACGCCAGTGCCCTGCCACGGTGCCCCAAAAGAGCCTCGGACATCACCCACTGAGCTGCAAGGGCGCAGCAGATCTCCACCCGCTACTGCAAAGGAGTCGGATACCTCCCAGAGCCCCGTGACCCCGCCAGCCAAGGGAAATGCCTCTATTTGTCTCCTGGAGTTCGCCCTTTGTACTGGGGCCCCACCCACAGCCCAGAAACATCCGGGAGAGCGGGGACCCCAGCCTGCAGAAGTGAGATGAAACTTGCAGACAATGGACCCATGGTTTTCTTACTAAGAACAAAACCAAGTGTGCGAAGGAGAGATTGCTCTGGCAAGGAGTGACTCCAAGAAAGCTCGGAATGCAAAGGGTGTTCTCAAAGTAACCAGTGCTTTTACTGGAATGGTCCAAAAGGAATAGTGTAAATGTAAATGTCAAAATGCTACTATGATTAAAACCATTATTTCATCTTTAATAGTCACTGTGGGCAAGGGCATTATTTTTTTTTTAAATTACTTCCATCTTACAAGAAAAAAGGTAGAAACTTACCCAAAGTCACCGGGAACAGGTGCACTTGTCAGCTATAAATCTAGGGCTACCTATGATCCCTACATTGCCATTCACCTGCTAAGGTTTGCACTCAGGAAAAGAGATGCTAAGAATACTGTGTATTGTTTGAGCAACAGTAAAACAATCAGACAAGTCAACAAACAAATATTTCTGAAATATTTGTTTGGAGTCTGGTGTGATTGGGGCATAAGGCTGGGGATAAGGCGGCCAGTGCCTTCCAGATCCATTTCTCAGAGGGTTTTGCCCCTCTGGCTAATCAAAAATCTCCCACAGGCACTTTCAAACAAGATGAGGACATCTTCCCTGGCTAGCCACTGTCTAGATAAACAATTTAGAAAATACTCTATGTTCCACAGGCTAAGCACACACACACATACCTACCTGTAGCTCTTTTCAAAGGACACGTGATCTTACTAAAGCTCAACACCTATGATGAATCTAGCCTGTGTGTGTTTGGCTCTGGGGACTGACTAAAACTGAGCACTCCTTTTCACAGGTAAAAGTAAGGGTGTCCAGTGAGGAGGCTGGAGGGGAGGTTTGTCAGTGGCCAGAGGATACCCAAAAACTCTGGGCTTAAAGTCATTTAGAAGAGGGCGCATCAGGATGGAGAATTCTGTTAGTAAAATACACATCCCAAACAATGTCCCAGGCCTACTTTTGTAAAATTTTTAATTCGCTTACAGAATGATGGGTTTCAATACAAGAATTCACACACATATATCATGTCCTTCACTAATATTCACCCCCATGACACTCTAGTCCCCTTCACTGGTCCCCTGTTGCCCCCTAAATAATCCCCCTTCTATTTTCATGCCATATATGTGTGTGTAAATCCAGATCCTGCAAATGAGAGAAAACATATTTGTTTTTCTGAGCCTGGCTTATTTTGCTTAATATGATGACCTCCAGTTCTACCCATTTTCCTACAAATGACACTGTTTTATTCTTCTCTTTGGCTGAATAAAACTCCATTGTATATATACCCCACATTTTCTTTATCCCTTCACCTGTTGAGGGACCTCTAAGCTGATTCTGTAACTTGGCTATCATTATAGTTCCACAGGAAACATAGGTGGGCAGGTATCTCTGTGGTACACTGAGTCAGATTCCTTCAGGTGTACACCCAGTGGTAGAGATGGATCACATAGTAGGTCTATTTTTAGTTTTCCAGAAAACCTCTGCACTGATTTCCATAGTAGCTGGATTAATTTACATTCCCACCAGCAGTGCATAAGGGTCCCCCTTTTCCTCCCCAGCATTTTTTGGTTGTATTCTTGGTGCTAGACCTTCTGGCTGGGGTGAGAGGAAGCTCAGTGTACTTTTGATTTGCATTTCCCTGATGGCTATGAGCATTGAGCATTTTTCATATATTTACTGACCATGTGTACTTCTTTTCAGAACTGTTCAATTCATTTGCTCTCTTACTGATTGGGTTATTTAGGGGGGTTCTGCGTTCAATTTTTTGAGTTCTTTATACATTCTAGAATATTAATCCCTCGTTGGATGAATTTCTGGCAAAGATTTTCTCCCATTCTGTAGGCTGTCTCTTCACCCTGTAGATTGTATCCTTTGCTATGCAGAAGCTTTTTAATTCGGTGCAATCCCATTGCCAATCCTTGCTATCATTTCCTGAACTATCAGAGTCCTCAGAAAGTCCACGCATATGCCCATATCTTGAAATGCTTTCTCTATGTTTTTCTCTAGCCATTTCGAAGTTTCAGCTCTTACATGAAGGTCTTTGATCCATTTTGAATTGATTTTTTGAGCTGACAGGATGAGAGACATCAGCCTGAATTTTTCGACTTCCCTAAAAGAAGGTGCTTGCCTGCAACAGAATGTAATGTTAGGTCTGAGAGAACTATACCTGGAGGGCACGGTGAGGAGGGATAAGGTGTAGTTTTTCAAAAGATTAAGTCTAGATCTGGTCTAAGATATTTCAGAAAGAAATGAAAATAGAGAAGAGCTAAATGAATCGGAGTGTGGTAAAATGCTGATGATTGTTCCAGTTAGCTTCTGGGTCTGGGAGGGCTTATCACATATTCTCACCACTTCATTGTGCTATGAAATTTTTCATAATAAAAAATAAAAAGATAAAAACCCCGAAGTTCTGCACTAAAATGGATGCTCTATTGTATGTGAATTTGAGCGACGAGTCTAATTTTCAGACTAAAGTCAGTTGTGATGGAGAATGTCTTCTTGTCTCATGCAGCCGTAGCCCTGTGGCATCCGATCCCGTCAGATCTCAGAAGCTAAGCAGGGTCGGGCCTGGTTAGTACCTGGATGGGAGACCTGGTAACACCAGAAGCTGTAGGCTTGGGAGAAGGACTTGGCAACCCCCTCCCAAAAATCAATCTGCCATTAAAAACCCTGTGAACAGAAGAGAAGCACTGACAATAGTGTTTCCCCTGTTGTACAGAGGGTCACTATGAGTCAGATACTGACTCGACGGCACCTAACAACAACAACAGTACATCCTCTGTCACCGTGTCACATAGAAAGGCCAGCGAGTGGTGTCTTGGTCTCTGGTTTGGAGTCCAGCGCTAGTGCAGCCCACCCTTCCCTGCCTGTTACCTCCCCTTTGGGACCCTTCAAGTTCCCCTTTATCTTGCAAGTTTAGAGAGCTACGAGGGCTTCCCAGCTAAACAGAATGAGAGATTATAAAAGCAAAACACTGTCTTCTTCTCGCTGTAGACACCAGTAGACAAGGAGCTGTTTCACAGCACCAAGGTCCAGAGAGCGAAGCCCCTTCGCCAGACAGAGCTCTGCAGAACCCACTGGAACCGGCTTCTCCAGACGCCTGGCGGTTCCTTTGTTCCTCCTCGTTTGCAATCCAGATTGTTCCAAGGTTCCAGGATCTCGAGGTGACATAACATAAAAACGAAGACACACCACTCCCCCTGCCATGCTTCGGGAAACCAACATAATTGAACTGAATAACTGAATTCTGCTTCTCCCTGGCAAGGCCCGAAGACGCGCCTGTGCCGCAGAGCGCGCGGCTCCCATGAAAGGGCAGCAAGGACCTGACGCGCCTTCCTTTGGAAATGAAAACGGAGGAGTGGGGTAGGAAAAGCAGACGGTGCCCTCTAAGGTGGCCAACCAGGAGGGGACAAGCGATAATATTTGAAGGCATCTGTCCATCTGGAGGCCAAACACTCCCCCGCTTCAGGCCAGGGCTGGGGCCCGGGCCACCGGGCTTGGGGAAACCCCGGGCGGTGGCTGTCCTGAGCCGGAGCAGGTGAAGAAGAGCTGGCGGTGAAGCACAGCGCGCTGGGGTGCCCGATTTCCAAGAGCCTGGCGCCACCCAGCGGAAGCGAGAGGAACTCCCGGTGCCTAGGGCGAAGGGAAGACGCAGCCGCCAAAGCCCCCAAATCCAAAGGAAAGTGACGGTCTTCTAAAGACTCCAAAAGGCCATGCCTGGCCTGCCCAGCCCACCGGCTTCCCACCGAAGAGGCCCCCGCGACAGACCCCGAAAGCACGTCGGCCAGGCCATGGTCCCCTTCCCCTGTGAACCCCAAGAAGAAAAGCGCTTTCGCCTAAATTTGTATTTACAAACTACCCCCTGAGGACCCTTGGCGCTGACACTGAACGCAGATCAGGGGTGTGCGTCGACCGTGCGGGCTGCGGGACAGCAGGCGCGGGGAACAGGCGGGTGGAAGGTGGCAGACAAGGTCAGGGGGCCGCGTAAATCATGTGGAGGGATTTGGGGCCCGCGTCCCTATTTCCGAAAGGTTGCGGGACGGCTTTGACGTTGATTATGTAGCTGCTCCTTTCAAGCGCGCGCCCCTCCCAGCCGCCGCCCGCGTGGTGTGCGTGGATTGTGTTTGAAAGGGAGGAAGCATTCCTGGAGTGGTGGGTGATGGATTGTCTAAACTCTTCGGGGACGCTCTGGGCGGGGGTTTTCCAGGCAGCTCATCAATAAAGACCCCCCCACTGGAGACAGAGGGGGGCACTGCTGGACATCCGCGCCGTGCAGACCCTAGGCCCAGGGCTGGAACAGAGTCCGAGGTCGTGGGGTGAGAGGAGGGTGAGGCGGGCCAGGGCAGGTGGAAAATTCTCCTCCCAAAGCCTTCCAGGCTGGCCTCGTGCGTACGGGCTGGGGGGTGATTTATTGGGCTCAGAGGAATAGCAGAGAGGCCGGTGGGCTCCCTGCGCCCTGGTGTTGAGGCGTGGAGGTGCCTGAGGAGGAACACACCTTCAGCCCCTCCTTCCACCTGGGGGATTTCACAGCGACCTCCCCTTCCCCATGCCTCCACCAGCGTCTCCACCCCCCTCACTGCCTGTCATTTACCTTGTAGATTTTCTTCTCCAAACCCAGACCGAAAATCTGTCCAAACTGGAGGAAGCACTCATTGGGTGGGGGAAGAGGACTTAGGAAAGACCACCAATTCAAGCTAACCCTGGGAACCGACGGGAGGGGCGGTGGGCTGGCGGCCTCCAGGGCAAAACAAGCGCAAAAGCCCGCAGAAATGCCCGCACAGAGACCCTCCTGCAATCTCGGGATCCTGAGCTCTATGGGGAAGGGGTGGGCGGGCGCATGCTCCCTGGGGGGACCGGAAAACCTTAAAGGCCAGGCGGGCTGGAGGGGCATCCTGGAGACCCAAACCCTTCCAGGCCCCATGGCCCCAGATTTCTCGGACCTCCGTCCCATCAGGGGCCGGCGCTCCCTTTCACCCTCACCCTCCAAGGCTCAGGGGTCAACCTGGGGCTGTCTCCCTCCCTCTGAGACGCATCAGGCACGGGGACGACGGCCAGGCTGGGGGAAAGCGGTCATGCGGGAGGGGGTAACTTCCAATAGGCCGATCCTCTGAGGCGAGGCGGCATCTGGGCGCCCCGAGGACCGCAGTGGGCCTTCGGGCGCCGAGCACGTTTTATTTACCCCCACAGAGGATGCTGGAGGACAAAAGAAATATTTGGACGTCAGAGCTGATTTATATTTTTGGAAGAGCTGCGTTTCCTTTTCTGAAGAGGAGCGAGCGCGCCCCACATCCTGAGCTCGGCGGGGGGACTGGGGGAGAGTTTGATGCGCCAGGAAGTTCATCTCTCGCCCAGGCGCGCGGGCGGGCGCCCCGCGGACTTCGCTGCCCTCCGAGATATTTATTTATTTGGGGGGGGGCAGGGGGAGAGGAGACGTGCCAGACCAGGGAAGCAAATCCTACCCAGACTGGGCTGGGACCTCCAGGGCACATCCGCGAAGCCCGCCCGCAGCCAGCCGGCCTCCCATCCCCATCGGGGGCACCTGAGGCTCGGCCTTGCAACCTCTGCGCGTGTGGCTGGTGCCTTCTGCAGCCCTTGGTGCGCTTGCCCCTGTTCCGTGCTGGGAGTGACCCCGCCAGGCCCTGGGGTGCCTCCTGGGTGGGCCCCGACGGCCCACCAGCTCTGCCCAGCGGGGGCCTGAGGCCCCGACACCATTCTGCCAGGACTGGGAAGGCAGGCAGAAGGAAGGGACAAGACTCCTCCCAACAGATAAAAGGCACCTGAGCCTGGAGGGTCCCTGCCGCAAAGGCACAGCCAGCAGGGTGCAGGGAGGGCGTCTGGGGCTCCCTGATCCTTAGGACCCTGGCGCTGGATGCCCACTGTCCATGTGGGACCTGGCTCCCACCGATTTCCATCTCAGAGCTCTGTCCCACGCCCCAAAGCAGGGAGACTTCCTTCCCAGCTACACCAGCGGATGCAAGAATGTGCCCTCCAGGCTGGCCCCCTACCTTCCCTCTCTGCTAGGGACCCCACTTGTCCTGTCCCCTTGGGAGAGGCACAGACCGGCTCTGCTCCAACCCAGGCCTTTTAAGAGGGCAGCTCTCGATGGACACAGAAGCCCTCTTCTCACCCACCCCCCAGCACCCTTACCCCTAGCCCTGTGGGCTGTAGGTGAAGCCTAAGTGGGACCCCCACCTGGTAGCCCGTGTCTGCGCCAGGGCTGGAGTGCACTACAGGCCCGTGGGCTGCCTCCTGGGAGCATACTGAGGTTCCAGGGTGAGTCCCAACCCGCCTGGCCATCTGCAGAGTGGTGGGGTGGGAAGAGGCCTGGCCTTTGCACAGAGGTCTGGTAAATTACACCTTTCTCCTCCCCCTCCAAGCACCTTCAGGCCTGGCCAAGTGGGTCACGGAGTCACGCCAAGGAGATCCAGGAGGCTATCGGCAGATCTCTCAGGAAGATGGCTATAAAAAGAGCGCTGCCCGGGACACAAGCATCTGGAGAACGGAAGAATCGATCCAAATAAACATTCGGAATTGGGTGGCTGGCGTTAGACCCGGAGGTCTGGGGGTTCTGATGAGGGAAGCCAAGCAGACGCCAGGAGAGGTGTAAAATTCCCAGTTACCCCTCTTTGTCATGATCCCCTCTCCAATCTCCACGGTGCGTCTGCCTAAAGCTGTTCCACGGTGCGTCTGCCTAAAGCTGTTCCGGCCAGATTCTCTGCTAACTTGTAATTTTTCAAGAGGTGTCTGCATGCAGGCTGCTGTTCTTTTAGGGTTTCCTCCGCAAGCCGCCACCCCTGACCCTCAGTATCGTGCACATTTGTAAAGGTCTCATGGAAGTTCAAGAAGCCTCTGCTTGCTCTTGGTCACTTTCAGGCTGACCTGGGAAGCTTTCCTTCCCTCGGCCCAGGCAGAAGGAAGGGAGGGTGCAAGGCGGGCCGAGTTACCCTGGGACACGTCTTAAATGGCTGTAGTCATTGGCGGTGCGGATGCGTCTCTCTTGTCGGTAACTGGTTTAGTCTAAACCATTTCATGTAAAACCCACGAAGCAGAGGAAGTATGCTAAGAACATAAGATTTAAAACCGCAATAATAAAGAGATTTCCTAGAATAAAACGCCGATTACAGAACAAAATCGGAGAAACCCAAGCTTCCCGAAGTTTACATTCCCATGCACCAGGGGCAGGGGTAGGATCTAGGGGTTTGGAGCGGGCAAAGGAACCCGCAGCCCAGTCTGAGACAGGCAACCAAACTGCAGTGGAGGAAGGACCCATCGCCCCAGGTGGTATGTTTCTGGTTGACCAAGAACTGCCTGGGCTGATGTAGAATCCTTTAAATGAACCACACCTTTCTTTCCCTTAAGAAAAAAAAAAAAAAATCAAGATTTTTTTGTTTGTTTGTTTATAGGGAGTGAAATCGGTGGAGAAGGGCTCTCTAACCATAAGAAGAGACCTCCCAGAGAGAGAAACAGACCTGAGCAAGGCTGTTGTCTGAGGCAAACAGGACTCTCCCTTAAAGTCTGATGGGCTGGGGGTGTAGCTTAGCAATGCAGGAAGCCCTGGGTTCAGTCCCCAGCACCACAAAAAGAAAAAAGGTGAATGAATGAATAAATAAATAAATAAACAAATAAGCCCTGTTCATCAGAAGTTGATCTCTTGGCTAGGAAAAGAAGAATTTGTTATCACACGCATTCTAACCCAACAGATTTGCACCTATCACCGATGAAAATAAGGCTAGAGAGGCTTCTCTGCAATGTAAAGAAATGAGCAATGTAATGAAATTTGGAGTCCCAGGTCCCTGCTACATGGCAGCTATATCATTTGCCCGTGGATATTTTGTGCCAAGTCATTTGGGCAGCTTCTGCCCAGGGAACAGGCAGAAGTGGAATTTCCAAGTAAACGCTTGGGAGATGAGCCCGCCCTGCCCAATAGTTTAACCAGGTCACCAAGCTCCACATCTTGGGCTTCTGGGCCAGTGTCTAGACCTCTGGAAAGAAGGCAGGTTTCAAGTCAGCAGACAACACCGCCGCCCCCCCCCCCCACATAAACCCACTGCCTTTCTGGGATCTGGCCGGACCCCCGTATCACTCTTCAAATTCTAAGTGGGACGTGAGCTTGGAGACTTTAGATAAAGTGAGTTCCCTTGTCACTTGGATGGAGAAAGAAGTCTTAGAAAAACCCCTCATGATTTAGCCAGTTGAATTGGTAGAGGCCACAATATGTAGAGATTTTTAAAACAAGCATCTGCAAACCTCCTAAACTCCAAGGCAAGTTGGAAGTAATTTTTTTGTGGAGACAGGCTCCATAGCTTCTATTTATTCTCAAAGGGACACAACCCCACACACAAACACACACAAATTGAGAGCTACTGATCTAGATGGTTACTCTGGCCCTGACTGCATTTTAAGGTTTAGTGCCTTTTATTCTCCAGTCTCTGAGTCCTAACAACTTCATTTAGGCCAGCTCTTCTAGCAAGTACACCCTGGGGCCCCAGATAACGTAGAATTCCCAGGTGCGGAAATCAGAAAGGGTCCACAGCTCAGGAAAAAAGATACTGACTCCATAAATGTTCCCAACACCCAATGCCCACCACCCCCGCCTACAAATGTGATTGTCTTCCTTCTCCCTTAGGCCAGTGTTCCTCCCCCCTCACACACACACAAACACTGAAGTCCATATAGTCTGTATCAGTAGTATGCCTCTTAGGTATTATCATCCTCCCAAACCCAATTTCTATTTTATTTAAGTAATTATTTGCAGGCACTTAGAGCACTGATTTGGTGAGCACATATTTACTTCCATATTCAGCCACTTATTTTTAAATTATTCTGTGCAAAACGGCGAAAGAAGAGGGGGAAAATAGCATGAAGTAAACGGGGACCTGTCCCCAAAATGCTCTTCAGTCAGAAAGAAATTCTTAGAAAGTAGAAAGGCCTGCAACCCCCCTACCCTAACCCAATCAAAACATCCCTTCCGGAAGAGTGACTTGTTTCTTTTTTCTCTTGGAAATGAGTGGTACACGGAGTTCGGTTCGGTGGTGTTTTCTTAGCTGACTCTCAGCTACAATCAGGCCATTTTCGGACACATTCCCACGTAGGGACCAGGGGTGCTCTGGAGGAAGCTGTCGACGCCTGTTCAGCTAATTTAGGTTTTCTTTGTCTAATTACTGTGGAGCTTAGGGAAAAGGAGCCCGGCTCAGGGCAGTAAACTGACACTCGGTCTCCGTGTGTGGTATCCAGGCCGGGTTTGATGGAAAAAGCCTGCTTCCACTCAACTTCAGGTCACTGTCTGGGGCTAGCCCCGGCCCACTCCCTCCCCCACCGCTCTGCTCCACAGACCGCCCGGGCTCCTGGTTCTCCAGGGCCACTGCGGGCTGCTGCAGCCCCAAGGGGCCTTGCTGGGCTCTACTCTCTGAAAGTTCTCCGCTGCATTTCTGCGTGGTTCCCTGCACCATCTCTCCTTCCCTGACCCCCTCGACTGCACAGGCTCCCCAGCACACACACACACACACACACACACACGGGCACGTTGGTCCTTTCAAGCTAGACCCCAGGTGCGCCCAGCTTTGCCTCCCATTTGGGCCCCTGATGGACAGCACCTCCTGTCTGGACCTCTCCATCGGCCTCCCTGCGCCAGGCCTGCTCCCAGCCTCCTGTTCTTCGCCTCCCTCTCCCAGCCCCAGTCCCTGGTCGGACTATATTTCCCCGCACGTGTAATCCAATAACCAACTGTCGGGTCTCATTGGAAATGATTTCTCCCCAGGGCACATCTCGTTCAGATCCCCAGTCTTAGAGAGAGGAGGATGAGGCACAAGTGGACGCAGTGCTCCGGGACACAAGTTAGCTTGGTCCTGGCACAGTTTTTGGATGCGACCTACTGACCGCTGCCCACCTTTTACGGGGTGACTATATATAGAGCTCCCTTCTTATCTCAGAGTCAGCTTCGGCCTTTGCCTTGCTTTGGGGTCTTTTTTTTTTTTTTTCTAAGGAAGTGGAAGCAAATGCAAACGTGAATCCTACTCAACCCGGGTCTCTAAAACCTGGCCTGGGTTTCTCCATCCAAACCCTTCCGCAAACGTCCACGATCGCCCCGGGTGGAGACTCTGGGGCGCCGGCGGTGGCCTTCTAACAATCGTAGGAGCCTGCAGGCCCTGCCAGAAAGAGAGAGGATTGGCACGTTACCTGTGGGCGTCTTGGCACCCTGGCGTGAGGCTGAGGGCAGCAAGGTCTAAATGAAGTTGACAGATGGTGTCAGTTCGGGCCCAGGGGACGGCGGCCAGGGAGGTTCCCGCAGGGGCACCGCGGCCGCACCACTGGGCCGGCCTGGGCGGGGAGGAGGCAGGGGGAGGGGAGGCCGAGGCAGGGGTGGATCCACTCTGCGGGGGCGGCTGGGCTCCGAGACGAGAAGCGGGGGCTTCTGCAAGGGGCAGAGAGGGAGAGTTCATGAAGTCAAAGATAGTGATGCTAGGGGCACGGGGGGGTCCCCCCAAAGTGTGAGCTGGTCTGTGATCTCTCCGTTTGAAAGAAGGTGGGTGGGGAAAGGCGAAGAGGCCCGGAGAGGAATTAAAAGAGCGTGGGGGACCCTGGAGAGCGGAGAAAGAGATAAGCAGGGGAGCCGGCCGCCAGGTCGCGAGGGGGAGGAGTGAGCGGCGCGGCCCTGTGCGCCCTCCCCGCGCGGGCGGGCGGCGGGCGGCGGGCGGCGCGGAGCGGGGAGGGGGCAGGGCGGGGTGGGTGGAGGGAGGGAGCGCGGGGCGGCCGCGCGCGGGAGGAAGTCCGAGAGACAGACAGAGCGAGGAGTGCTCCGGACGGGAGACGTCCGCTGGTCCCCGGGGTCCCGGCCGCCGGCCCAGCTCGCGGGCGCAGCGGCCCAGTGTCCGGCGGCCTCGCCTCCCCGGCCTGGGAGGCGGTTGCGCAAGGCGGGGGCCGCGGCTGGGGACAGGGATGCGCCGGGCGTCGCCTCGGGCCCGCAGCCACCGCTGCTGCCACCGCCGGAGCTGAGCGAGGCGACGCGGACGCGCTGGCCCTGCGTGGCCGCGGCTGCAGCCCGGGTGGCGGCCCTGCGCTCTCGCCCGGCTTCTGGGCCGACCCCGCACCGCCGCCAAGGCCCGGCCTCGCCCCGCGGTCCCCGATGACCACCGAGGGCGGGCCGCCCCCGCCCCCGCCGCGCCCGCCGCCGGCCCCGCTCCGCCGCGCGTGCAGCCCGGCCCCGGGCGCGCTCCAGGCCGCCTTGATGAGCCCGCCGCCCGCCGCCGCCCTGGAGGCCACCTCGTCGTCCTCCTCCTCCTCTGCCTCCTGCGCCTCGTCCTCCTCCACCTCGGCCAGCGCCGCCTCGGCCGCCTGCAAGAACGCGGGCGCCGGCGCGGGAGCGGGCAGCGGGGGCCCCAAGAAGGCGACCTCGGGGCTGCGGCGGCCCGAGAAGCCGCCCTACTCGTATATCGCGCTCATCGTCATGGCCATCCAGAGCTCGCCCAGCAAGCGCCTGACGCTCAGCGAGATCTACCAGTTCCTGCAGGCGCGCTTCCCCTTCTTCCGCGGCGCCTACCAGGGCTGGAAGAACTCCGTGCGCCACAACCTCTCGCTCAACGAGTGCTTCATCAAGCTGCCCAAGGGCCTCGGGCGGCCCGGCAAGGGCCACTACTGGACCATCGACCCGGCCAGCGAGTTCATGTTCGAGGAGGGCTCGTTCCGGCGCCGGCCGCGCGGCTTCAGGCGGAAGTGCCAGGCGCTCAAGCCCATGTACCACCGCGTGGTCAGCGGCTTGGGCTTCGGGGCCTCGCTGCTACCCCAGGGCTTCGACTTCCAGGCGCCCCCCTCGGCGCCGCTCGGCTGCCACGGCCAGGGCGGCTACGGGGGCCTCGACATGATGCCCGCCGGCTACGATGCCGGCGCGGGCGCCCCGGGCCACGCGCATCCGCACCACCACCACCACCACCACGTCCCGCACATGTCGCCCAACCCGGGCTCCACCTACATGGCCAGCTGTCCCGTGCCCGCGGGTCCCGCGGGCGTCGGTGCGCCAGGGAGTGGTGCCGGCGGCGGCGGCGGCGGCGGTGGGGACTATGGGCCGGACAGCAGCAGCAGCCCGGTGCCCTCATCCCCGGCCATGGCGAGCGCCATCGAGTGCCATTCGCCCTACACAAGCCCCGCGGCGCATTGGAGCTCGCCGGGCGCCTCGCCTTACCTCAAGCAGCCGCCCACCCTGACGCCCACCAGCAACCCCGCGGCCTCTGCCGGCCTGCACTCCAGCATGTCCTCCTACTCGCTGGAGCAGGGTTACCTGCACCCCAACGCCCGCGAGGACCTCTCAGGTAAGGTAGCGCTCTGGGGCAGTAGGCTGCCGGCAAGCCTTCGGGCCTGGGCCTGGCGGCTACAGCCCTCTTTCTAGGATGCTGGGGTCTCAACGTGTGGGAGGAGCGGATGCTTCGGGGAGCTGGCCCCTTGTACATGGGTGGGGACAGGGGCTGGGTCTCACTGATCTCCTTGGTGCCCTTCGCTGGAAGAGCGGCCCCCACAATTGCCCAGCTTCTGAGGACGATGGTGCCAGGTTGCCAGCCTTCCTGGCTCTCCGAGGGTGTCCGCATGGACTGGGCTCTTCCACTGCGGATTTGACTTCGCTTTGAGAGAAAGTACGTGGCCTTTAGGGATCTGGGCCAAGGAGCCGAGCCTGGTTCCTTTTGTCCTTCTTTCTAAAGTTTGTTTTGTTGTACGCAAGTCTCAAAGTAAATGTCAGAAAGGGAGATGTTCTGTACCCCTCGGGAGCTAAAGTGAACAAGCACAGTGAGGTCCCAGAGTCCATCCCTGGAGGGACACTGGCCGTGGAGAAAGGGCACTGAGCTGTTGGAGAATCCTCCACACCGCGCACACTGGACCACGACCATTACATCAGCTTGTTGTGGCAGCAGGACTTCAGGGCCCTGGGGAACCCCCCTGAGAAGCAAGCCTGGAGGCCACTTGTAATGTGGCTGGTTTAAGTCGTGTGGGCTGCAGATTATGAAAATTTATTGAGTTGGGGAAAGCGGTGAAAGGTGGGAGGGGAGGGGGCTGGAGGAGAGAATCTGAGTGTTTGGCCAGCCTTATCTGGAGGGTGGAGATAAGCCTTTATTAACCCATCCGAGGCTCCCACCTCCCACCGGGTGCAGATTAAAACCGGCCAGCCTGCCTGTCAAAGGCAAGGCCCCAAGGTGCTTTTCCTGCCAGTTACCCCTCCACCCCCAGCTAGGAAACGGCTCCCAGGACGGTGCCTACTTTACCAGGTTTGTGAGCCCGTGGGCAGCAAGACCAGGGGTGAGGAGGGAAGCCCAGAAATGGGCAAAAGATGTTGACTCCCTAGAAGGAGAAATTTCCCAAATAGGCCTTTTAAATTCGGGTCTCAGAGGTTAACTAAACAAAGACAGTCTCGGCAGGACCACACCGGAGAGGATTTTAGCCTGACTTAACCCACTGAAAACAGAGTCTTGTTCAATTTTATGGGAATTTCAACAAGTAACCAATACAGAGAGCCCACCCCCACCCCGCACGGCCTGTCAATCTCTCCCTGACACGCTGGGCTGGAGCCTGCAGCCCCCTGGCCTGGGCCTGCTCTTCTCGGGCCCCATCGGCCATCCAGCCCCTCTGGGCAGGCCCCACTCAACTTGAACCCAGACTCGGAGGGTTCTTGGCGGTTCCTTGAGTCGGTCCTCCAGGAAGAAACAAACAGAGCATTGCCAGGAAAGAGACTCCAGACCCCTCCTGAGCGGCCTCCCAAAGGAGGCCCACCATAGGGCCCAAGAACTCCTGGGATCTGGAAGCGGACGGGACTGAGAACCGGCCGGCCTCTGTGATCCGGTCCCCGGCCTCCCGCGGCAGGCCTTCCCCAGGAGCCTCGAACGACCCCTGGGCCAGGCCGGGAAAGCTCGGGAGGCGATGGCTCGGGTCACCCACCAAGACGCTTGCCCTTCCCTCCCGGGCCTGGGCTCTCATCTCTGTCCAGAATTTACCTCCCTTTTTGTTGTCTCCCGGCCGGGGCGGAGCCGGAGGCTTCCCAGGAGCCCTGCGGGTGCGCGGGCCTCTTCGGGGCCTGGTTCCCTGGTGCGGCCCGCTGAGACTAGAGGCTGGGGAGGCCGAAGCCCAGCAGGGCTCGGGTGGCCGCCTCCCTCGCACACCCCAGGACGCAGCTCAGCGTGCGCACCGCACCCCGCCACGCACGCACAGCACTACCCGCCCTCCCCAGCGCCGGCCGCGGCCTCCAACTCAGAGAAGCGACCGCAGCCTGAGGCCTTGGGAAGGGCTACAGGCTCTCCGTGAAGCCCTGCGAGCCTTTCACGCAGGAACTTGGGCCTTGTGGCTCTGCTGCGCTCAGTGACGCGCAGGCAGCGGCCTCGGTGGCGGCGATCGCTCGCGCTACGGCCTGCGGAGTCCGCTATTGCGGAGCGGGCCCCGCCGCGGCGAACGCACCTGTGCGCGCGCGGGCCGCCGGCGGCTTTCCAGGAGGGCCCAGCGCTGCTTAGGGAGGGTGCTGACGACCACCGTATTAGCAGGGTCACCTGCCACTGAGCGGCCTGGGCGCTCCATAGGGGCCAGGGAGACTCCAGTAGGGCCCAAGCGCTGCTGGCAGAGGCGACCCGTTTTCTTCTGCTGAAAACTGAAGCCGCGGGCGCGAATGTGCGGTTCATGCTGCCCTCACCCCTAGAGTGGCTGGAAAAGGCCGGACAAACGGGCCTCACCCAGCGGGGCCCTGCCCGGAGACGGCGATGGCGCCCCGAGAAATCAAAAACTAAAAAACTAAAGTGGGCGGCAGGTCGGCGGCCAGAGGGGCCGGGCTCAGGCCCCCGGCCAAGGATCTGCCCTTGGGGAGCCTGCACAGGCCTTTCGCAGCCTCTGCCAACCGCGGGCTCCCGCAAGGACCCAAGAGTCCTGGTTTCACTAGACAAAGCCGAAGATATCCAGGACCTGCAGAATGGTTTCCGTCACTGTCTTGAGTTGGCATTATTTTCTAGAATCCTCTTGTGGCACAGGGCATGGCCCTGTGCTTCCTGCTATTCTGGCCCGGCCAGCTGGAAAATAAGCTTCAGATCTAGAGGGGAAGGCAGGCGGTGTTCTGGGGCAGAGCAACCGGCCTCCCCTTCCCGATTCAGGATGAGGGCCTGTGTGGAGGGGCCTCGCAGCCTCCCAGCCTGGGGTGAAAGCACAGGCCCCAGCCTCGGAGAGAGATAAGGGCACCCGGGGGAAATGGGCACTGGAGCAGAAGACCCTTCAGGGAGGATCCTGCGCTGCTGCGTTTGTATCCTCCCAAATTAAACCAAAACACAATTCCAGAGCTGTCTTGGGCCCAGAAGCTAGAAACCCTGAAGCGCTTCCTGAGCTGAGTGGTCTCTACCTGTTTTATAGCAGTGTCCCAAAAAGCACTCCAGCAGCTTTTGTACCCTCCGTCAAAATAAGACACATAAAATTGAGATTCTAAAAAGATAATACACGTGCCGTCATCTGGGTGACTTTGTTCTGAAAAGTTCTTTCCCCCCTCCTTTCTTCTTTCAGTGGGACTGCCCCGATACCAGCATCACTCCACTCCAGTGTGTGACAGAAAAGATTTCGTCCTCAACTTCAATGGCATTTCTTCTTTCCATCCCTCGGCTAGTGGGTCTTATTATCACCATCACCACCAGAGCGTGTGCCAGGATATTAAGCCCTGCGTCATGTGAATGGACGGAGGCCCGCTGAAGGCCGCTGTACCCTCTCTTCTCCTCTCCTCCTGGAGGGTCACATAGGAACTGTGATGGACTCATGTAACGTGCACTCGGAGGCCGTAAGTAGCATCCCCCGTCACTTAGCCCAAATGCCCAGGAGAGCCTTGCTTACCGAAACTTGCCTACCCTTGGAAGAGGGAAACCCTTGCCAAGGTGCTGTCCCAGATGAGAGAGTGGACCAGACAGACGGTAAAACGTTACCACGTATAGAACGTAAAGGTGTACCTCTGGGATCATCATCGCCTTCAGTAATCAGGGTCTGAACAAAGCAGACAAGTTGTGTATATGTGTGTGTTTCCTTTGTCTATGAAAACGTGTGCGCTTTTCAAAAAGGCAGTGCCAAGCACAAAGTTTCCAGAGCGCCTCATCTTGCTGCCTAGCTAGGTAGGAGAATTCTGATGCCCCAAACACTCTGTTTGGATGCAGGTGCCAAAGAATATTACGGAAAAAAAAAAAAAAAAAAAAAAAAAAACCGATCTAGAACCAACGAGTCTGGCTGGAGAAAGTGGTTCTCCGTATTGTGACAATACAATGTTTTTACGAGGTTGTTTTCTATCACCATATTCTAAAGATATTTTTATGATCTTCGTGTATACTCACACTTTGTATTTTAAAAGGAGGATATATTTGCACTTATGTATACTTTTGCTGTTTGCCAAAATATTTTGATGTAAAATTTTTTTTCAATAAAATGTATATAACAAGTAGTTGTTGTAGGGACCTGTTTCCTCTCCGGGCACCCTGCACTGGCTCGGTCTACTTCCGCCAACCCCAGCCTGTGTTGCAACCGTATGCTGCCCACCCATATGTTGTATAATTGACGTGGTGTGGGGTCTGTCCCTGGTGTAACACAGGCCAGGTTTCTGATCGTGGCTCTTCTCGGGAGAGAGAGAAAAGGGACACCCTCTCTTGTTTCTTTCTCGACTTCCCCCTCACTTTTTCTGGCCAAACAAAACCCAGAAGGTGAAAGCAACTTCAAAGCAGACCAGGCAAGATACTGAAAGGCCAGGGTGTGACTGATCTAAGGAAGCCAAGTTTTGCGCCCCATTGTTTTCTTTCCTGCGCCCCAAAAGAGTTCTGCCCTTTGCTTTGTCTTCTTCTGAACCAGCACGGGGTGACGGATGTCGGGGCTGAGTGGTAAGCCACCACCCAGAGCCTGCCTGGGAGGGCGAGGTGCCCAAACAGGGCCCTGGTTCCCCTGTAGAGGGCAGTTCCTTGTGGGTGGTGGTCAGCTTGAAAGGATCCAGGGGGATCTTCCGAGGGCAGCTAAGAGACTCCCAAGGGTGGGAGCTTTAAACCTGAGGCACCCCCTCCACCAAGGGTTCCTGCAAGCCTTCCTTCAGCCCCTGCTTCCTTTCTTGCTGGGTTTCCCAGTCATGAATGCTATAACCTAGGGGAGGATTAAGAGAGAAAATGGGTGCCCTAGGCACAAGGACTTATTTCCTACCCAGCCCACCCCTCTGTCTGACCAGTCCTTCAAACTCAAGGGCGGTGTTGGCGAATCTTTGGCCATAATCACGCTGGGCTCAGTTTTCTTGCCAACTTAGGGCTGGAGTTTTGGTTTTGGTTTTGCTCTCGCTCTCTTGAATGGGAAATTCACCTTCGTTTGTAGCCCTCTAAAAGGTCTTCCTCCCAATCCATCAGCAGGCACTTAGTACCATTCAGGAGGTAGCTCAGGGAGGATTTTGTATTCCCAGTGAATTTCAGTCCAGATAGAGTCTCCTGAGGCAAGCATCTTGTTTTAAAACGTTTTAACCATCTTCTTAATCCTTAGGCTTCCTTTCCATATTTTCCAAAATTAAGCAGTGATTTAAACATTTTTGTCTCTCTGTTACATTTGCAATTAAATAGAGCCTTTTTTTTTCTTTCTTTCTTTCTGTCTTTTATACTGAGCTACTCGGGGGCCTGCTATAAATTATGAAGTCAGTCTCAGAGTTTGCTCCGACCACAGTGCTGTGTTTACATTCCTTCCGAGGCAGCCGGCATGGTCGTAATTTATATCCTAAACACTTGAACGTAACTTGTTTATACAGAGAATGACAAGACCTCAAAGACAAAAACTCCGCGTCGGTCTGACCGACCGCATCGGGAGGGCCAGCGCGCCCCCTGGTGGCGAGAGGAGACCAGCGCAGGAGGACGTGGGCTCTGCAAGGAACCCCGAGAACTTCACAAAATGACCTTGCCTTGCCGATGGAGACATTTAGGATACCTTGCTTTCAAGAAATCTACTCTCCGGTGGTAGGGAATACTTTTCCTTTTGTCGATTTTATTTTTCCCTCTACTCCCTCACCCTGAAACCTGATCAAGGTTCATTAACAGTCCTAACTATATTTAATGGGCCTGCAGCTGTAGCCCTGTGGCATCGGATCCCATCAGATCTCAGAAGCTAAGCAGGGTCGGGCCTGGTTAGTACCTGGATGGGAGACCACCTGGGAACACCAGAAGCTGCAGGCTTGGGAGAAGGACCTGGCAACCCCCTCCCAAAAATCGATCTGCCATTGAAAACCCTATGAACAG